>BQNB010210354.1:0-10275 GCA_026074375.1 Tanacetum coccineum
CAAAATTTACTCTTACTCTACCCAGCAGGAAAATCAAAATTGTGACAAAAACACTTATTTTATTTTTGAAAATTTTAAAAATTTCATTTTTTTGAAAATTTTGGTTGGAAAACGGGGTACGTGAGAACAACGGGTAACAGTAGGTAAGAATATATCGAGGATATACTACCCCATACTAAAATTAAACATTGTCCTCAATGTTTCCTAGCCTAAGACTTAAAAAACCCCATACTAGAACTCAAAAAGTCTAATGCATAACCCAAACATGAAGAAAGTATCAAAAAAAATATTTAGCCGTTTATCAAGTGTGCTAAAAGATAAATGTTAGTCGATAATAATCTTTAGGATATCAGATTTCCCCAAACTAATGGCAAGCAAAGGCTAGGAAGCTCGAGTGGACCGGGACAAAACACCGAACACGAGAGTCTTCAAAATTTTTTGGGTTAATCCTGCAAACAATCACAAGTACAAACAACAACAAGAATCGGAAGAGTACAAGCCTCCTCACATCACAAAAGAAAATAGAAGATGGATAAGCATGGGGTGCCTCCCACGAAGCACTTTGTTTTTGGTAACCGAGTCACATAGCTTGACTCGATCCCCGAATTTATTTGTCCTTGGAGAAAGTGTATGGAAGAGAAAATCTCAATCGGGCTTTCATTAATGTTTGGATAAACATTTAAACACATGAAAGTTCCATCTCGATGAGATGCCACCGGCTCTAAGTGGAGATGCCGGGGGTCAAAAATGGTGTCCTCATTCTCAGAGGAGGAAAGTAAGGGAGAAACCTCAGGGTAAGTGAGATACAAAAGAAAAGTCTAAATGACAAATGTAAAGGATATGTCAACTTCAACATTAATCTCACCTCCCCCTGGGTCAATACATTCATCTTCATTATTATTGTTTATCACGTGCACATCGGGTTCCATGTCGAAGGTTAAATGCTCATATTCGTGAATGGGATCATTGTTAAGAAATTTATCAATAATATCCTCTTCCGAGTCAAAATCACTTTCAATAACCAGTGGTATCGAATCATCCGGTCCAGAAAATATATTGATCTCTTCCCTATTGGAGTCACTATCCTCAACGAGTGTAGTAGATGTGGGAAGAGATTCGATGATTGTATGAGAATTTTCCGGTGACCGGGAAGATGAATTTCCACATAGCAACAACATTCGATTGATATAATCCTTGTGCTCTATAACAATTCTTGAAGGAATCGTGATAAGTTCACCGGTGAACTCATGGTGGAGAGGATCACTTTAGGGAGAAAAAGTATCATGTTGTGGTTCATGATCGAAAAATACTTCGAGAGAGAGATTATGGGTGTTATCATCACTAAGCAAACTCTCAAGATATAATACGTCTCCTTCTGAGTCATAATAACCTTCCTCAATATACGTAGGAACTTCGATAGCTAGAAAAGCATCGATCTCATCATTGTCGCCTCCTAGGTTAAAATATTCAGATTTATCAATTAGAGCATCGTACAAAATTCTTTTCCAATCATTCGTTTTACATTCCAAATCAAATAAATCACCATTCTCTTTAAAAGGTGGATCATCGATGAATCCCTCGAGAATGGAAGCAACTCTTTTCATAGGAGTAGATGGATTATGGTAAAGTAGAATCTCAATGTCGTTTCCTAGAGCGAGACACTCATCCTTATTAGAATCAAAAAGATGCTTGACTAGGAAAGTTGACTTATTAAGGTTGGAATAATAAGAATCCTTGCACTCGATTTCCTCTAACACCTTATCAAAAAGAGGGTTTATGTCTCTAGAGTTAAAATTGACATTAAATTCGAAAAGAGGGTTAGAGAAAGTTACGGAATCATCACGTGGAACGTTGAAGGAAGATAAATCATCACATGAAGGTAAAACGTTCTTACTATCACTCCTGGATGTATCCTCAGATTCTCTTGGGATTGGGACAATTTCCTCATCACTAAAAGTACTAAGGTGATCGTCCCCCATTATGAGAGAATCCTTGAGCTCAATAGACGGTAAGGTGGATGTGATTGCAAAAACCAAAGAAACTTGAGGTGTTTTGTTTGAATGGAAAATGCTCTCCTTGCAAATAACTTTAAAATTATTCAAACAAGGTGTGATACGAGTTTGGCGTTTAGCCGTCGGCTCTGCGAGATTCTTCACTTCCTGCTTTTCTTTTTCATCGTTGACATCTTCCGGTGAGGGTGAGCAAACTAGAGCAGGTTCGCTGGTAAACCTTTTGAAACTATCCTTGCATGTGTTATTAACCATTTTAATTGACTCGTTTACATGCTTTTGAGGATGTTTTGATGTGCTATTGACATGAAAAGTTATTTGTTCATTTTCGTCTCTTAAAACAAGCTCTCCTTTGTATACATCAATTAAAGCACGACTGGTTCTCAAAAAGGATCTCCTAAGTATGAGAGGAACTCGAGGATCATCTTTAAAATCAACAACAACAAAGTTGGTAGGAAAATGGAAATTCCTAACTTTGACAAAAATATCTTCGGTGACTCCTTTAGGATGAGTAATCGATCGGTCTGCTAACTCTAAAGTTATCCGAGTTGGTGTAAGTTCTGGTAAAGAAAGTTTTTTCCAAATCGAAAGAGGCATAAGATTTATGCTCGTGCCAAGATCGGCCAAGGCGTGACATACATCCATTCCTGAGAAATTACATGGAATAAGAAACTTGCCGGGATCTCCAAGCTTTTCGGGAAGCTTTTTGAGGAGCATCGCCGAGCAATTCTCGTTCAACGGTATCTTAGCTAACTCAAGCAACTTTTCATTATTCATGAGCAAACTCTTAATCGTAGGATCAAATCTTGGCATCAAAAGTAAAGCATCCGCGAAACTAATGTCGAAGCGCAAATCTTGAAAGATTTGGAAGATCTTCTCCATTTGATTCGAAGCTTTGTCACGGGACTTTTAATCATCACGTAGTGAAAGATATGGAATATTTGGCTTAGGTAAACTTTTCGAAATATCGGATTCCGGAATGGTAGTGGTTTTAGGCAAGTTCTTCGGAACATCGGGTTCCGGAATAGAAATGGGGATAACCGGAGGTGGGATTTGAGCGGTACTTCCTTGGAAATTTGTTTGTTTAGGAGAAGGATTAGTAAGAATCGAGGGTCCCTCGTAAGCAACACCACTTCGAGTAGTGATCGCTTTCATCTCACCCTTAGGGATTGGAATTGTATTACTCGGAAGAGTACCCGAAGTTGAGGCTTGGTTTTGAAACAATCAACAAATCATGTTTTGCAAATTATTTTGAAAATTAGTTTGTTGATTCATCATGACGGCTTGTTGAGATTTTATCGTGTTTTGAATTTCATTCTTAAGGTCTCCTTTTAACGAGTTGATTTGATTTTGCATGCTTCTCATCATCTGATCATTATTCCTCTTGTAACTTGATAAATCATTTAAAATCTCTTGTTGAACTTGATTATTAGGCACTTGAAAAGGTTGGTTTTGAAATCCTTGGTTTTAAAAATTTAGAGCATGATTATTTTGAGCTTGAAAACCTTGATTTCCATGAAAATTATTTCCCCGATTAAAATTATTCCCTTGACCTTGACTCTGATTAAACCTATTTTGACCATTGTTTTGCACCGGAGCAAAACCTGGTGGTGCCATTTGATTACTAACACGGTTTGGAGGGTTAACTTGATTATAAGTACTTGTGGCCGCACAAACACTAGCCTGATTGTTATCGGTAGACGGACAATTATACCAAGAATTGGCACCGCCACAAGTAAACGCAAAGTTTCCTCAACACGCTTAACCGGAGCGGTGTGACAACTTTTTTAGAAACAATCTCGACTAAGGTCGAAAGTTGATCCGCAAGCTTATCAATTCTATTATCCGTATTACTAGAAGTAGCATTCATCCTAGAAGCATTTGATCTATTTCGTGAATAACGAACTTTTGATTTATTTTCAATTATGTTAAGCTTCTCCTTCTAGTTGTTTCTGTTATCATAAAGTATCAGTTCGTTTACTCAAAGCTTTCACCAGCGCGACATTTAAGGAGTCTTGTTCATTCTCTTTTAAAACGTTATAAAATGTTATCAACTTGAGTTAACTCTGGTAAATCGTGATAGGTAAGCTCCAGACAAACTCCTTAAAATCATTCCCACGCTTCACTAAAAGTCTCCTTAAATTTTTGTGTAAATTAAGAAATTTCATTCTTTAAGTGAGTGGTTTTCAAAGGAGGGAAAAATTGATTCACAAATTTGGTCACGAGATGAAAACATCATAAGCTTAATCACATCAAATTCGGCAATTACTATATCGTAAAGTCTAGGTAATCTTTGTAACTATTAATTATCTGCATGGAAGATTCTCACTCTCACGACCGTTAAAATGGATTGCTTGATAATAAACCAATTGCCAGCCATTTTAGTCTTAATCTCATAATGAATCCGCATAAATTCTGGCTAAAACAATAGCTTCTCCGTACCCTTCCGTGGGTGCTCGGAGTAGCTCTTCTTTGTACTTTCTTTGCCTTGGTGCTACTATTGTACGAAGCTGGTTCGGTTATGTTTGGAGCACGTCTTTTTTTCGAAAGTCTCAGAATGGTTACGTTTGTATTATTTGAGGAAAATAGGAATTATAGTGCGCATGCACCTAAACAAAAGAAATTAGAAAAGGAAAATATTTTTGTTTACCGAATAATCAACAAACTTAGGGTAACTCTCTTAAGTAAAATAAATTTTACAAAGAGCGTGCGCCATTTTCGTAAGTGACACAAACGGTAAAATTTTTGAATCTTTGGTTCGGGAACTTATTAATGGATAATACCTCAATTGAAGGTATTATTTGTTGGTGTTCTTTTACCAACTTGATAAATTTATATTCACATGTTAACGAGATAAATTTTAAAAAATCCAGAAGAGCATATATTTATTTATTTTGTTTTTTAACTTTTATTATACTAAAAAGGAAAGAAAAATATTTTTTACGTTTTATATTTTTGTTTTTTTATATTTATGTTTGATTTTCTTAAAAGCGTAACTTTCGTAGACGAAAGGTTCTCCAAATCACGACTCGGACAAACTTTCTAAACGAAAGAAATCTTTATCACAAATCCCAGGGGCAGCGGCGCCAAAAAAACTTGGTTGGGTAATGTTTTATACTCGTATTATAACTATATGTATTGAAAAAATTTTACCAAACTACCCTTGAGGACAAAAGTAGATTAGAAAATTCTCACAACTTATAAATATTAATACGTTTATTGACTGGTAATGTGATTCCCGGGTGTAATCTCGCAGATTTATGAATATTGAGACCACGTTTGTTATTTGGACAAATTATTTGAATTGGTCTATTTAGTTTGAAGATGATTTGTTTTCTAATAATCCTAAAAGTGAGCAAAATTTAAAGGGACAATTAAAACTAACTTTAATAACGGGAAATTAAACTTTAACTAAAAACGCAACACGGGAACCCTAAATGGTGATTAAAAACCCTAAATTTCCAAAATTAAACCTAAAATGAATTTTTCTCTTTTAATGGACTATAATTGACTAAAAAGTAAGTTTAAAGAAAACTAGAGCAAAAACGGAGTTGAATTGAGCTTAAAAACACGAAAAAAACCATTGTGACCAGGTACGAATCCGTTCTTTAAAATTGATTTTTGCAATTTTAACCCTACGGAAACAAAACTAATTTTCCAAGAAACTATATGATAAAAGAAAATTTTTCTAGAAAAAGAATTATATTTTTTTGATTATTTTTCTATTTTTTATGAATTTTTAAAGTTTTTAATAAAAATAAATGTTTAAAAATACTAAACTAATTATAAAAAATTCTAAAAAAAAATTATAGAAAAGTAGCTTGAAACTAAGAGGAATCTAGGAAAAATAAGTTGGGTAACACAGCTTATCGAATAAGCTATGAAATAAGCTAAAACAGCTTATAAACCAAAAAAAGGCTAAAATGTATATAAAAGATAGATTGTGCAAAGAACTACCGGATGAGCTATTGTAGCACAATGGTTAAGGGGTCTCTTGGGTGTTAAAACGCTTGGTAAAGGTGGTAGAGGTCCCGGGTTCGAGCCTTGCTCACCCGGGCTTCCACTTTTTCCCAAGTGTTTTAATTTTTTCCATTTTTTATAACTTTTTAAAACTCTTAAAAATAAGCAACTTTTGTAAAACAACTTTTTTTATAAACCTAAAATAAGCCCTCAAATAAGCAGATTAAGACAGAATTGCTTAAACTATACTAAACTAATAAAAAGCTAACTGTTTTGGCAATTTAAGCACTAATAAGCAAATGAACTATTAAAAACACTAGACAGGGACTTAAAGCTAGATCTATAAGCACATAAGAGTAAATTTAAGCATAATTGATAAGCTAGGGAATGACAGAGAGCTAAAAAGCTTTTAAAAACACTGAAAATTATACTCTAGAAAGGTAAATTAAGCTCAATATAAGCAAATGCAAAACTTAAATAAGCTAAATTGGATCTTTTACTAACCTAATAAAGCTAAACTTAAACCTAAATAAGCCATTACCAATTAGAGATAAGCTAAAATTAAAAGATATAAGCCACTAATGGTGTAAATGTTACAAACAGCCCTTAAGGCACCTGTAACAGCTTTATTTTAAGCAACTAAAATGAAACTTTATGAACAATATGCTATTATAACCATCTTAAACCTTATACTATAAGCTTTTTAAAACTACACTTTGGAAAAGTATTTTGAAAAACTCAAATGGCTTAATCAAAAATCAATGCAAACAGCTTATACTCAGAAATCTGGCACTAGGTATGACTTTGCTTTTGGATTATGAAAATGCCAGGTTTTTAAAGGCTAAAATCAGATTTCTTATAAACTAATTATAAAATACAAGTCTAAACTATAAAAAAGTGACTATAAGCTATTTGTATTTAAATTTTGAATCTCTAATTCCTATTTTAACCACTTGATTTTGTATTTTTGAAAAAGGCTTATATTTCTAAATGCTATCTGACTGCAAGTGTGCCATGAAGATGACTAAAACTTAAGTTAGAGCAAGTGCAGGTGGAGGAACTCCTTGTCTCTTTTATTAAAACAATACTATTTTTTTTTTTTTTTTTTTTTTTTTTTTTTTTTTTTTTTTAAACTAAAAAGTAATTGATAGTGATGAGATCAATTAGAAATCTATTAAGTTGAAAAATATAAACTAGACTAAAATTATACTAACAGATTCAAAGTCTAGACTAGAAAGCTTATAAACACTTAATTTTAACTAACAAACTACCTAGAATTCTAACTTATAATCCTAACAATGAAGTTCAAATTCAGATTAAAGAACCAAAAGGTCACAAGCAGTACTAACTCTCAGTTAGTACTGCTATGCCAAACACCCCTTTAAAGTCAACCAGTTTCATTTTAAGCTTTTGATAATGAGATTTAGAGCACAAAAATCAAATACCAGATGTTAAATAACTTTTAACAGACCTTATGAACTTATAACACTAATCAAATAAGCCAGAATCAATAAGCTAATAGTTATGCTAATATTTTTGGATTTTTAATGATTTAAGAGACAAAATTATAAAAACTATGATCTAGACTATAAAACTTGAAAACAGATAAGCAAAACATACTTATTAGGCACAATTAACAACAGATTGTAAACATAATTAAGCAAGAAATAAGCTGAAAATAAGCAAATGCAATTATTAAGCTAAGAGACTTGAAATTTAAAGAAGACTTACAAAAGCCTTAACTAAACAAAGGCTTGATTTGCTCAAAGAGTTGTCAATAAGCTCTAGCTTATCATAAGGATAAGCTAGTAAAGTCCTATGAACTCTTCCATTGCTAGTTCATCATCCAAGCAAATCATAAGGCTTGATTTGCTCAAAGAGTTGTCAATAAGCTCTAGCTTATCATAAGGATAAGCTAGTAAAGTCCTATGAACTCTTCCATTGCTAGTTCATCATCCAAGCAACCAAAATCCTTATTAAGCGTATGTATTAACTGATTTTAAATGTTTAAGTATATTCAATGACTAATTTGAGCTCAATCTGAGCTTAGAGACTCAAAGAGCTTATAAGAGTAGCTTGTGAAATAATTGAATAGAAGCATTTGAGATATATAAAAACTTATAAGTGAAACAGATTGTAAACAAGTAAACTATGATTTTATTAATTTAAAACTGAATACAAAACTTTGGAAATGAAGATTACAATAAGCTAAAAACTGAATTTTAAAATTACATTAGCTAAAACTAAATTAAGCTACTATAAAAGCTAGAAAAAGAAGATGATCTTGTGAGTGAGGAGAGCTCTTTATATAAAGAAAAGAAATATACGAGATAAGTCTTTAAGCACATACATGAAGAACAAGATTCAAACTAGTCGAATCTGGCAAAAATGGTTTGAAACCAAATGTTGTTTGGTCTCCTGTTAACACAAACCCAAATGGTCAGAATAGTCGTTCATCTGAAAAACAATCAGTCTCTGTTAAGAAATGGGTAGTCAAATTGCCCACTTGTCCATGTGCTATTTCCTCTTGTGTTGCAGGTAGTTCAGATTGTTCTGTGGATTGTTGATAGTGGTTGTTCAAAGCATATGACGGGTGACCGATCACTGCTGAAAAATTTCATTAAAAAATTCATGGGCACCGTTTGCTTTGGAAATGATAATTTTGTAGCAATCACAGGCTATGATGATTATATACAGGGCAATATCACTATTTGTCATGTATATTATGTTGAAGGCCTTGGACATAATCTCTTTAGCGTTGGACAATTTTGTGATGGCGATTTAGAAGTGGCTTTTTGTTCTAAGACATGTTATGTGCGTAATCTGGAAGGAGATGATTTGCTCATAGGCTATCGCGAATCTAATTTATATACTATCTCCATTTCTGACATGGCTGCTTCTTCACCTGTTTGTCTAATGTCTAAGGCAACAACGACAAAGTCATGGTTATGACACCGCAGACTTTCACATCTTAATTTTGGCACCATAAACGATCTTACCAGACTTGACTTGGTTGATGGTCTTCCAAAGTTTAAATATGGAAAAGATCACCTTTGTTCTGCTTGTGAAAGAGGAAAAAGCAAGAAAGCTTCTCATCCACTCAAATTAGTTCCAAGTGATCACTCCAAATTGGAATTACTTCATATGGATTTATGCGGTCCAATGCGGGTAGCTTCAATCAATGGAAAGAAGTATATTCTTGTGATCGTGGATGATTATTCTCGATATACATGGGTTTACTTTCTTCATTCGAAAGATGAAACTCCAGAGATTATAAAGAAATTCATTGCTCAAGCTCAACTGAATTATAAAGCCAAAGTTTGCAAGATTCGTACAGACAATGGTACTGAATTCAAAAATGCAACTCTTAAAGCTCATTATGAAAAGTTAGGCATCATGCAACAATTTTCAACTGCTCGAACGCCTCAGCAAAATGGAGTAGTTGAAAGACGTAATCGAACTCTTGTTGAAGCTGCTCGTACGATGCTTATCTTTTCTCGCTTACCTGAATTTCTTTGGGCTGAAGCAGTGGCTACCGCTTGTTTTACTCAAAATCGGTCAATCATTCATACACGACATAACAAAACACCTTATGAGTTATTACGTGGCAGAAAGCCGAATGTTGAATATTTTCATGTGTTTGGTTCATTGTGTTATCCAACAAATGACCGAGATGATCTTGGAAAAATGAAACCAAAAGCAGACATTGGGGTCTTTATTGGTTATTCGGAAACATCAAGAGGGTTTCGAATCTATAACAGACGCACTAAAAAGATTATGGAAACCATAAATGTCAAGTTTGACGAGCTCACAGCTATGGCTTCTGAACACGATTGTTTAGAACCCGAGCTTCAACGATTCATAAATCATAATTCATCAGCAGATGCAATGAATACTCCGTCAAAAGAAGATTTGGATAATTTGTTCGGTCCAATGTTTGAAGAATATTTTGAGAAGACTTTTTCTGACACACCCATCAATTCCGCTGCACAACCGACTCAAATTCATGAAGACTCACCTTCTACATCTTCAATTATTGTTGACGAACATGAGGCTCCTCCCATTGTGACTACATCTAATGAACAAACCTCTCCAATCTCTTTAACAGAGGCTGATGAATTCAATCAAGAAGATTCTACTCATTCTGATGGCAGAATTTCTACCAAGTACAACCCTCAACACACATTTAGACAAAAGATCATCCTCTAGACTAAGTTATTGGTAACCCATCCAAACCTGTCATGACTCGCCAACGACTACACACAGATTCTGAGGTATGCATGTATGCATTAACCGTCAGCACTAT
>BQNB010210355.1:0-10275 GCA_026074375.1 Tanacetum coccineum
GAATTATGCAAAGATAAACGTGAATCGATAAGATGAAAGGATATCGGATCTCCCCAAACTAATTTCACACAAAGGATAGGAAGCTCGAGTGAAACGGGATACAACACCAGACACGAGAGGCTTCAGAATTTGTTGGTTCAATCCTGCAAAAATCACAAGCACAAACAACAAACAACGAGAAATCCGGGAGAGTACAAGCCTCTTCACAACACAACACATTTGTGAGAAAATAGAAAGAAGATAGAAAAAGATAGGCATGGGGTGAACTACCACGAAGCGGCTTGTTTTTGTTCACCGAGTTGCAAGCTCGACTCGATCCCTAAATTAATTCGTCCTTAGGGAGAGCAAATGGAAAACTTTCATTAAGCATGCCACTGGCTTATGAAATGTGACGATGTCGGGGTCAAAAACAAAATTCTCACTCCTAAAGGAGAAAATCAAAGGTGATTCCTCGGTGTAAGTGAAGTATGGAAGAAAAGTCCAAATGACAAATGCGAAGGAATTGACACCTTCAACATTTAGAGGTAACGTCTTCTTGCTTTGGTAGAGATCTTCATTAAGCACAACATTCTTCATAACCAAAATGGGCTCAAAATTCAAACATGCATCTGGTGGTTCTGGCGGAGGCAGAAGAAATTATGGTTCTTTGAAAATTAAAAGAGTCCCGTAGGAAATGTTATCTTTTAAATTTTCCTCCAATGTTACAAGATTTTTATCATGAATGGCATGATAAACTAGTATACCCGGTTTGAAAACTTTGTCCTCGTTTCTGAGAGAATTCAAGGTAATACTAGCCGACAACTCCGCAGTGAAAGGCGAGTCGGAATCTAACAAAGGAGGTGGTAAAATACTTGATTCAGTGGAATCAAGTGCAACGGTTAAATCCTTTTTAAAATCCTTAGGTTTGGAAAAATTATCATTAAAATCAATCGGATTATCAAAAGTGATTCTAATTGGCATGACAATGGTATTGATTGGAACATCACTTGAAACTTTATCTTCTTTCATCTTAATATCATCAACTTCTTGAGAAAGAGGTTTTGGTTTTTATGTAAGAACGTTGCCAAGAGACAAATTATCTTTTTCCTAATCGAATTTCGTGTCATTATTTTCCATACAAATCGGACCAACGAGAAAAACATTGACATTTTCCATGAATGATCCTTCTCTCTGGTGAGAGTAGGGGAAGTAGGATTGCTACTTGAAACCTCAAGGGTGGGAGGGATGGTAAGATCAATTCCCGGTGGAATCGAATCTTTTTCAAGATATACTTCAAATTCACTTTCTTCCGGTGAAGTAAGTGTAAAGGAAGAAGAAGACTTAATCTCGACATCTTTATCGTTCTCTTCAAAGAGAGGATTAGCGTTGCTAGATTTGAAATTATCATTGAATTCGAAAAGAGGATTTGAGTAAACTTGAAAATTTTCTTCATGCAAGTTCTTCTTAAGAGTCGAATCATCATTATCTGGTGGTAACGAATCAAGAGGAGCAAGTTCATCGGCGAACTTCTTAAAATTATCACTAGTCTTTATCAAAGAAGAACTAGGAGGAAGAATATTAGTGGTATTGCCACTAAACGGATCGGCTTTCAAAAAATCGATGACAAAAATGGCGTGAACAAAATTCTTATCCTTGTTTTTCTCAGATTTATCGGCATAATAAACAAGTTCTTCCTTTCCTACTCTTAAAGTCAATGTTTCTTCGTACAAATCAATGAGAGCTTTCGCGGTGCGAAGGAAAGGTCTTCCTAAAATAATAGGCACTCTTGGGTCGGGTTCAAAATTAACCACCACAAAATCCGCAAGAAAAGTGAAACCATCAACTCTAACTACAACATCCTCGGCTATACCCATTGGGTGAGTAATGGAACGATTGGCAAGCTCGAGTGTCATTCGAGTAGGAGTCAAAGCTTCAAGCCCAAGTTTCTTGTAGATAGAATGAGGTAAAAGGTTAATGCTAGCTCCGGAATCGGCTAAAGCACTAGTCCTATTGAGTTCTTGTAAAGCACATGGGATAAGAAATTTTCCCGGATCTTCGAGCTTTTCGGGAACTTTGTTCATAATGATAGCGGAACATTCAGCATTCACAGTTGTGATGGCGATCTCCTCGAGCTTCTCTTTGTTCTTTAGCAACGAGCTTAACCATTTGTTGAACTTCGGCATTTCGACAAGAGCATCTTTCAATCCAATCTCTAAACGGAGTTGTTTGAACATCTTCAAGAACCGGCTATGTTGAGCACTTGGTTTATCGTTCTCTCTCACTTTCATCCTCTCGGGATATGGAAGTTTAGATGGATACGAATTAGGATTTGGAGAATTAGGATCAAGATTAACGGTTTTCTTTGCTTTTGGTTTTGGAATTTCAATGAAAATGGAATCTTCTTCCCCCGGAGGTGGGACATGTGCGGTATTTTCCAAATTTGGATTTTGCACTTTTTCCGTTGACGTCTCCGGGTTTTGTTCAGGTTCTTTTTGAGGTTTTGAAACATCGGGTGAAGGAACAAGAGGAATCGAAGGTTCTTCCAAAGTCTTACCGCTCCTTGTGGTGATAGCATTAATTTGCTGACGAGGGTTAGTTACGGTTTGACTTGGAAGAGTTCCTGAATTTGAAGTAGAGGCTGAATTTTTGAAATTATCACAAAGACTTGTCAACAAACTTGTAACATTAGCCATTTGATTCTGCAAATTTTGACCTTGATTTTGAACATTCTTCAACACCGCATCGTTTGCCTTGACGTAGTTTTCAAAATCTGTTTTCAAAACACTATTTGTTGGAGGTTGGTAAGGTAAAACTTGATTGATTGGTGGTTGGTTGGTTGGTGTTTGGTATGGTGGAGCTTGATAAACTTGATTTTGACGGTTTTGATTAAAATTTCCTCCACGGTTTTGGTTGAAATTAGGATTGGTTGTTTTGGACATTTCGGGTTGATGTAACTCCGGTGGTCTCATTTTGTCCTGCCAATTGGAGGTTGGTTTCTTTCGGAGAATAATTCACAACGGCTGCGGTTTGTTGAAATTGTTGGATATTGTCATGAAAAACGGGAAAATCATTTCCACTTCGAGTTAACGGACAAAGGTTAAAATTATGATTCGAACCACAAATGACACATACTTCCTCAACTGCTTTGACGGGTGCAGGAGTAGTAACGACTAAAGCTTTCATTTGATTCATCATTTGGTTCTTTGATAGTCATTCTTATCCTCGAGAGAAAGCGGCTATTTTGTTGCATGTCGACTAAGATTTATTGAAGGTAAAGAAATAGAAAGAGGAGGCATGCGTACTCACTCTTGAATCATTAGCACGACTTCTGGAAGTAACGGAACTTTTGACTTGCTTTCATAATCGTTCTAAACCTTCTTGAGGCATCTTGTCTAAGAAATTGCCACCTGCGGCAGAATCTAAGGCATCTTGATCGTTTGAATTTAAAGAGTTGTAAAAAGTATCGAGTTGGTGTAGTTCCGAGAAGCCATGGTGAGGACATTGACGAAGGAGTCCTTTAAAACGTTCCCATGCTTCATTAAAGGCTTCGTTTTGTTTTTGATAAAAAGTGATGATCTCATTCCGATAGTAAGTGGTTTTTGAAGGTGGGAAGTATTGATTTATGAATTTTGAAACAAGGTCATCCCATGTGAGAATTGATCTAGGAGGTTCCTTGTCAAACCAATCTCGGGCTTCACCGTCTAGAGAAAAAAGAAAAAGCAAAAGCTTTATCGAAGTGTTCGGAACTTCTGGATGTCTAAACGTTGAAGTGACTTTGTTAAAAAATCGAAGGTGATTGTGAGGGTCTTGTCTACCCGTAAACTTATTACTTTGCACAAGATTGATTAAAGGTTGTTTAAGCTCGAAATTGTTAGCATTGATCGGTGGAACAACTATTGCACTCTTCATAACCTTCGTTAGGTGCTTGTATAACATTTGGGCATTGTTCGTTTGTCGGACATTGGAATCAACGTTTTGTTTCAACAATTGTTATACTCAGAAGATTTTGTGTTTTTGTTTGTTGTCGACGTCTTCGAGATTGCGAAAGAGTGCGCATAAAAATAAAAAACTAAAACAATTAAAAAGCAAAACTTACACTATTTTTTTTTACAATGATTGTAACGGTTACACGAAAGAGGAATTAAACCCAAATAATCAACTACTTCACGGTTAGCTCTGCAAATTTCTTTTCAAGGTGTGCCGTACTTGTAGAGACTCAAATGGGCAAGTGTTAAATCTTTGAATTCGATTGGGAACAATTGCAAGCTTCACGAGAAATTATTATGATAAACACCTCCGTTGAGAATGTTATATTTTGGTTTTTTTACCAATTTGGTCGATTTTTTATTTCTTTTAAATTTAAAAAGGAAGATATTTTCTTTTTTTTATATATTTCTTTATATTTTACTTATACTATAAAAGAAAAGGAAAATATTTTTTACTTTTTATATTTTATCGATTTTTTTTGATGTTTGAATATAAAACAAAATTGAAACTTTCTATGTCGAAAGGATCTTCAAACCAAATCAAACAAAACACAAAAACGTATGATTCCGTAAAAAACCTAATCCCCGGTATGGCAACGGAGCCAAAACCAGAATTGATAGTTTTATAGTACCTATAAATAGATATAATAAAAATACTATTAGGTAAATTCTAATATTAACCTTTAACTAAGGTAAATTGTTAAAAACTTACAAAAATTTATTTATAATATATAAATATACGTAGTTTTAACCGGGGAAGTATGATCAACGGGTCGTTTCCTAATGACTAGTGAATTGAAACACGTTACTAGGTTGGATTTGATTTGAATGATAGCAAACGATATTTTAGATAAGCTTTTATTAACTAATTAAGGAATCAACACAAATAATGACAATTTAAGCAAATGGACTAAAATTAAATCTAAAAAATTTAAACTAAAATTTCACTAAATAAAGAAAGAGTACCGAAAATTATTAAAAACAAAAGCCCTAATTTTTATCTTTTATAAAAGACTAATTAAACTAATTAAGACTAACCCTAATTATTAATTAAAACTAAATAAAACTAATTACTTAACTATAATAGGGACTAATTGTGCAAAAGAGAAAAGGATTGACTGAGCTAAAGCACTTAACGGGCAAGGATTAACTAAGAAATAACTAAAATAGAAAAATTACAAGAATGGTCCCTGAGGGTCTACCCCGATAACAACTAAAGTCCTATCATAAGCTCAAATTTTAAAAGTGCTTATCACCAAAAACTTAAAAGAGCAAAGTTGTTAAGGAAGCTAGTAGGAACAAAATTAATAAAAGCTACTTGGGCTGAAAATAACAAATAAGCTCAATAAGAGCTTATTTCTAAACTGTTTACAGAAAGTGAGGTTTTGGGCTTATTTTCACTTAAACAGCTATAAAATGCTCAAATAAAGCTCAAATCTAAAAAGGAAAAGTGATCTAGAAAGCTTATGATGTGCTTAATCTAAAAATGCAAAGAAATTTAACCTAGAAGTGCTTTTAGACTACTGAAATTAAGCATGACTTAGGCAAACTCAGGAAGTAAGCAAAGTAATTCAAAATCCAAATAAGCTAAAACATTTAAAAAGCTAAACTGTAAGGGCTTATAAAAACTACTTATAATACTATCAAATAAGACCATAAAATCTAATCTTTAAGCCTAAATAACAAATTTAAAATTCTAAAGTTTCTAGTACTGTTTTTAGAATTTTTAGGTTTTTTTATGACTTTTGACAGCTAAATAAGCTAAGACAATAAGCTAGAAAACAAAATTTAAGACTTAAACTATATTAAGCTATATTAATACTCAAGTCCTAAAAAGCTTGATAAGCTAAATCCTAAAATTACTTTTCTAAATTAAACTAAGAACACAGCAGAACCTAACTGAGGTTTATTACAGCTATATAAAAATTCTAGTAGTACTATTCAAGTGAAAGATGCTGCTGATGCAATTTGACTTTTAAGAACAAAATTAGCAATGAAATAAGCTAGAAAATTAAAACTAAACTAAATTCATATAAGATATGACAAATAAACAAAACTAATACTACTTGAATTTTGACAAGCTAAAATCTAAGCTAACAGTACTAACTTATGGTTAGTACTGGTAGTGTAAAGGTTCAGCAGTACTAACTGATGTTAGTACTACTAGTGTAAATCAAGAGTGCACTAAACCAAACACCCCTTAAAAACTATGACAGAATTTGTTGAAAAACTTTTTAAGAGAAATCTAATGAACAAATACTAAATACCAGATAAAAACTAGCTTAAAACAAACTTAGCAAACATGATTAAACAACTGAATAAGTAAAATTCTAAGATCTTAACTAATTAAGCTAATATTTTTTGATTTTATGAGTTATTAAATGACAGACTTAGTAACTAATGATTCTATAACTATTTAAGCAAAACAGACTAAAAACATATAACTAATAAGCCCTAGAAGAGAAATTTGAACACAATAAGCAAAGAAATAAGCAAATATCATTATTAAGGAAAACATTATAACTATAACTAAGCAATTTAAACTGAAATTAGAGAAGAATGAAAAGAGAAACTTACTTTATCCTTTAGCTAAACAAAAGGAACATAAAGGTACAGCTACAAGCTCCCCCCCCTAGCTTATTTAATAAGCTAGGTATAAGTCCTTATGGAGGCTCTTTCAAGTTAAGATCCCCTTCCAAAAAGCACAAATCTAATTAGATTCCATGAACATTTAACTGATTTATGGTTTAAGTAAGATTATAACTGAATTCAAATAGCTCTATTTCAGCTTATAGACTGAAAGAGCTTTTAAATGAGCTTATTAAGAGAGTTTATGAAAAAGGAACTTTGAGAGATTAAGAAAAACTGAATTTCATTAATGAAAGTTACTGATTACAATACTTGGAAAGAAGATTACAAAACATTTTAAGGAAAAATTACATTTAAGAAAAATACGAAATTTAAGCTAGACTAAATTAAAAAAAACTTAGATAAAAAGACACCCTCTTCGTGTGTGAGAGGAAGGCCCTATTTATAGGCTCTGAAAGAAGCTTCTAGGATCTCTTGCCCTGCCCTCCAATCTTTCAATCCTGGCCAATCATTTCTTCAATCATTTGAGCTTCTATTGTGGCCGTTTGATCAAGCTGTGGACACCTGAGGATTGCCAGCGTGTCATTCCATTGATGTGACGTTTGTGCTTCTTTTGTGAGTGTTTTAGCACAAAAACCCACATAAATTTGTGCTTTCACCATTGTTGACGTGGCTTTAGCTTGAACTTGAGCTAATGAATCTCTTGGAAAGACTGATTTGACCCTTGCCTTGCACTTATGAGCTCCTTAATTGACCATCTAGCCCTTTAATTTGAGAAACCCCTTTGTTTTTGACTGGATGGTAACTTTCGGGACGATGGGTGAACAGTAACACCTTTGGCGCCCTTATTTCGACAGTTAAAACTGTTGGAGTTTGGGAAGTTTGCACTTTTGGCCCCTCTCTTCCTTTTCCCTTTTTCAAGTTATAAATAACTTTCGGGATTTGCAAGATTGGTCCTTGTGGCTTCATAAAAGAAGAAATGGCTAGGGATTTGGGTTCTTTTTGAACTCTTCTGATTCTTGTGTCCGTGTTTGCTCGCTTTTGACTGTTTTCTTGTGATTTTTTACTTATCCATACCTGCACACACAAAACACAAATACAAGCATATTTTTGCTATTTTTGGTCTGTTTTGGGTTTAATTGGGTTATTTTAGGTATAAATGGATATGTGTATTCTACACTTATCAAATAGCAAAAATTTTAAATTTTTCAGTCTTGTTATTTAGTTAAATATATATATATATATATATATATATATATATATATATATATATATATATATATATATATATATATATATATATAATAGTATCTAAATATATATATAGATTTATAAAAATGTTGTGATAAGACAAAAATTGTATGTTTTTTTTTTTTTTCCCGTTGTAAAATAAAATAATTTTTGACCCGATCGACGTGTAAGAGTTCTAGCTTTCTCCATAACAATTATGATGATAAGTTTAGTGCTAGTCTTCAAGTAGACTTTAAACATGCTGACTTGAAATCGTTAGTAAATGAAGACTTGTGCTAATCTCAAGTAGATTTTAAATATGCCGAGTTGGATTTTATATAGGCTAAGTATTTGCAAATTTCTTTTGTGAAGAATAAGAGATGATAGTGTTGTTTACGAATTAGGATGCTAAACAAAGTTTATTTGGAAAACTTAAAGGCTTATAAGAATAACTTGTGATTTTTCTTCCCCGAAGCTCTTAAAATGATTAATTATACGTGTTCTCTTTAATTTTTCAATTAGGAGTTTAACTCTTAAAAGTCTAACTACATATTCAGAGAAAAAGCTTTATCAATGATGTGTCAAACATCATTTGTAAATAAGAATTTTAGTTCGAGTTTATACTTTGGTTTTCTAAATGCGAAATTTTTACTATTTGCAAAAATATAAAATATAAAAAAAAATCTATAAAATAAAGATTAGTGAATAAAAAGGATGCAAGTTATAAATCCTTAAGTGTTAATAATTAATATACAAACTCCATCGCAATAAAGTACATGGGCATTTGTCGGTTCGCTCCCGATGTGACATCGAAAGAAAGGGTGGAGGATGTATATTTAGGGTTGGTATCATAACAAGTACGCGAGCTCTTGTCGGAGGCGAGGCCGATGTGTCGTCGAAAGAAAAGTGATACCAATTCCTAGCCCAATAAAGTAAATAGTATAATAATGTTGCAAAGTTAGGAAATAAATAGTAAAAGTTTCATTTTCTAAAACCAAGGTATTCTTTTTGAGCTAAGGTTTGCAAAAGTCTACAAGGCTTTTTCATCGGAAGTGCATACCCATTCGGTTTAGTATTCTCCGATGGGTTCAAAAGCCTTAGAGCACTTACCCGATGATCGGTGGATCGCTAGAGAATAAAGTCATTCATGGGACAAGTGCAAACAAAAATTTTTTTTGGGAATGTCTTAGCTAAGTAGGTTTTTGTTTGCTTTAAGATGTGATCTTGCTAAGTGATTAACATGTTAGCCTAAAAGGCCCATGTGTAAAGCTTAGTCGGATTTCATCTATCTAATATGTGGATTTAATGTTTTTTTTTTTTTTAAATTAATTGAACACACACACCTAAATTTAATGATTTATGTCGAAGAGGAATTCACAATAAGTTGTAATTATAAGTAGTCTTAGCATCTTAGTTCGTAATTAACGGTGATCTTATTTTTAAGCTTAGCATGGGAAAAGTGAAAAATCGGGGATGATGAAGTTATCTTTTAGACACTTAATCGTGCTTTTTGTTCTATGATCCTAAAAATTACCAATAAGGTAATGAAAACAATATATTATGTCAACACAAATAAGTAATTAACTATTAAGAAAAATCATAAAAAGAGAAAAATTTTGAAAATGGGAATCGGGTGTTTTATAACTTGTGATCTCTTAATTCTCTCAACAAAAATCGTTGCTACTTTTCAAGGGTTTAGTTTGGGGAATTTTCGAGGTATTTGGTTATAAGGCATGTGGTATTGCGTGAGGACACACAATCGTTTAGTTTGGGGAATTTTGATAAGTGTAGAATACACATATCCATTTATGCTTAAAATAACCCAATTAAACCCAAAACAGACCAAAAATAGCAAAAAAATATGCTTGTATTTGTGTTTTGTGTGTGCAGGTATGGATAAGTCAAAAAATCACAAGAAAACAGTCAAAATCGAGCAAGCACGGACACGAGAATCAGAAGAGTACAAAAGCCGGAAGCAAAGCCAGGAAAGTCAAGCCTCAGTCAAATCCAGTCAATCTATGGTCAATAAAAGTCAACAAAGCCCATCTTCCTTTTATAACATCCACAAGGGCTAGTTTTGCTATTTTCGAAAGTTATTTATAACTAGAAAGAGAGGAAAGAAAGAGAAGGACCACTTGTGCAAACTCCCCAAACTCCAACAGTTTTAACTGTCGAAATAAGGGCGCCAAAGGTGTTACTATTCACCTTTCTTCCCCGTTTCACCATCCAGGGTAAATCAAAGGGGTTTTCCAAATTAAAGGGTGCTTAGGTCAATTCATGAGCTCTCTAACACAAATGAAGGGACAAATCAGTCTTTATCAAAGGATTACTTAACCTCTCCCAATCAAAGGCCACGTCAACAATGGTGAAAGCACAAATTTATGTGGGTTTTTGTGCTAAAACACTCACAACTTAAAATGTAAATTTTCTTTTAAGTAATGTAATCAGTTTCTTTAATTAATGCAATTCAGTTTTTAATATTTTAAATCTC
>BQNB010210360.1:0-10275 GCA_026074375.1 Tanacetum coccineum
AGGTTTAGGGTTTCATTTTTAGGGATTAGGGTTTTAGATTAGGGTTTAGGATGAATTAGGGTTTAGGTTTAAGGTTTAAAATTCATGCATTAAGTTCTTATACCTTGTACTAAAGTGGTGATAAGAAACCAAAGTGATTTAGGAGGTAAAATGACATAATTTGACTTTCTTATATTATTGACTTGTATATTGTTTGTAACTTGATTTAGGAGGGAAAAAATATTCAAATGTTGTGCTATGATACTTGTACACATGCTTTAAAGGCTTGTACATTCATTTTATATGTATACATTACATATAATTAGGGTTTTGATATAAACGTTAACGTTTAATGCTTGTTTTGATATAACATTTTGAAAAGTACGTTAAATGGATAATGTACTTGGTAAAAATGATATTAAGATATAGACTTGACATATTAGGATGTTTACATGATATAAACATAGATAGAGATGGCATTGGTAGAGGTTGCGTGAGCTCGTTTACTTTAGAGATGCAAGTTACGTTGCATAATGAGATAAAGCAAAAATTTCCCTATAAAAAGGTGGTATATATATAATAGATGGATATTACAGTGCATCTAATTTAATAGATGGATAATTACATTGATGAAAATTGCGGGTTGTTATAAGCAACGATTAAACTTACTTTATAAGTATAACAAAATGGTTTTTGAATTAAACAAGTGTAGATATGAATTGCTAATTCCAAAACAAGCCAAGCTTGATGCTGTTACTTTTCAAATTTAAAACACTGAACTTACAAAGTTAAATCATGCTCTTCAAGAACAACTCAAAAAGGAGAAAAGATCAATGAAAAATGGTTAACTAGCTCAAAGAAAGTTAGTCAATGTATCAGTGAGCAAATCCCTTACCAAAAGAAAAAAAATTCTTGGTGGTGAATTGTTCACTGAGTCATCATCTAAAATGAATGAAAATAAAATATTTTTGTTCCTGCTTCCATGGGGTATGACCAAGAAATGGTTCCAAAAACCGGACCAAAGAAAATGGTTCCAAAAAAACCAATAGGGACTGAGTTGGATTATGGGGACATTCCCAACCATGACAACAAAAAACTTTCCCCAAAAACTTTAATACTGAAGGTATTCTAGTTCCCTAAAAAGAGGGGGGCAAGGGCTGTCAATGGGGGGAGGTATTCTTTCTTGAATTTCCACCTAAATAAACTTTGAAATTTACCCCTGAAATCAAGCTGAATTCCTTTTTTAACTTTCCCAACTAACCTCCCCCTAAAAAAATAAATTCTTTTTGGGAGGCTTCCACCTAGCTCACGGGAGGTAACGCCATTAAACAAAACCTTTTTCCTACCCCACTCTCCATGAAGAGGGGGACCAAGCTTTTAGGAATCCATTAAAACTTATCAAAAAGCCTGGAAATTTACAGGATATCTTTCTAACAAGGTGTGGTTTTCAGGGAAAACATCTGTCTCTGTTAGTGAAAACTAAGCAAAAAAAAAAACACCCTTTCAGTTTCCTATGAATTTCAAATTAAGACATGGGGAACAAGAATAAAAAATTAAATGAATTTAAAACTAAAAGTATGTTCAGTGTTAATTGTTGAAAAAAAGGGTCCAATTTTTATACCAAAAAGGTGGACTCAAGGGAAAATCATAATATTCCAAAGGGAATTCAAAAAGTGTGAAAAAAACTCATAAATCGGTTTGTCATAGCTCTAAGGGGTTGTTTAGGGACCTTTATTATGAGGATAATGAAACTTATCGGGAATTAATTCAAAAACATTTGACATTCAAATTTATTTATCCAAAAACAAGGTTTCTACCATAACCATTTATTCGCCAACAAACAATCAATTAATTAATTTTTGATTCATTGTATTTTTACGGTTTACATCAATGAACTATAACAGGGATCAAGGGAAAATACCTTGATTACCTTGAGTGGGTACCAACCAAAACTCTATTTAACTAGGGACGGGTCTAACATTTCTCTTTGTTGTTATCCCACTACACTTTTCTGGGGATGGCATTAAAAAAACCCTATGATCTCTTTTATATTACGGGGCGGGAGTTTTCAATGACTTTTTTATCAAAAGGGAAGGATAATTCATTTTTACCAATAAGGGTAAAAATATAAAAAACTATTCTTTTTGGAATCCTTTATTTCTTTATTTCTTGTTGTGCAGATCTTTTTAGGGTATTATTATTTTGATAGCTTCCATCTTTTGTTAGGGAATTATTAACTTCCACCAGCTTAATGGAATCTTCTATATTTCGGTTTTGATTTTAGGTCTCCTTTTTCCTTTTAAAAGTTCCATTCTTGTTTTCATTATCTTGTTTTTTTTTGTTCATTGGTATTTTGGGTCTTTAATCACTTAAAATATTTTCCTTAAACCAAATCCTTCACTAGGTTGAAATGGGGGACACAAAACCAAATTAAAGTCTCGGGGAACAAAAAAATACTTCCCCTGGAAGTTAATAATTCGGGAATGAAAAACCGTCCCCTTGTAAAAAAACTTACCAAGAGGATTCTACAAGTTGGGCAATTTTCATTTCAATCTCTTTCCTTCCCTCTTTTTGTTCAATATCAAATTGGAGTGGGGGTGGGGGTGGAACCTAAAGTATTGCAATACTTTGATTCTTTTAACAACTACGAAAACCCCACTTTTCACACTTTCTAATTCAGGCCTTCCAAACAACTCAAAATTAACCCCCCATTACAGGCCCCACCATAAGGAATTATAGAACTTTGGGGGAGTAAGTTTTAGGAAAAACATAACAAATATCAAGTTAGGTAAAACAAAGACTGGGCTCTTGAGCAAAGTTTTAATAGTTAAAAACCCTTCACCTCATATGTATCAATATAAATGGGATTAACACATTCTTTTTTCACTTTTAAAAGCTTCCCCAGGATACTCCCATTTTGTGTAAAACCTATTTTCTTGGGATATGTTGGGGCTCTATGGTACAAATGGATTTTAAACTTAATGGAAGAAACTATTAGTAATTCCAATTTGTGTAGGCTCTATGTAATGATTACTAATGAAGAAAATTAAGTATTACCAATTTGATGCTGAAGTAGAATAACCCAAACTTGTATCTTATGTCTTGCACTATAATATGATAAGAACTCGTAATCTTCTTCTCCGTTTTATGAGTAGACCTCGATCTCTTGATAAATCCGCATTCCTTACATGAGTCATTGACCACGTGATAGTAAATACCTGTGAGTACTACAATGTATCTCCTTACATCAGGTAAAAACTAGTTTTATCAAGTCTTCATCATAAACCGTATATAACCAAACAAGTTATCTCTAAAGTGTTACACTCACTTTAAGATATGATAAAACACAAACCAAATAATTTCACTTCATCTTCAAATAGGTGATAAACAACCTTCTTCGTAACCAATTATTCTAAGAAAATACAAAAAACGAGCTTTTTTCATAATTTAAGTGAATCTTAAACCAAAAATCTTATGTGTGTGTTATCTGATATCTGTCAAAGCTAGCAGTACTAACTTCTTTTATCGGACAAGGCTAGTAGTTGTAATTGCTTATAGCAGTACTAACTTCCTTTAACCTAAACAGTATTAACATAGGAAGCAGTATTAATTTTATTGAACCCGAGTAGTATTAACTGCTTAAATTCAATAGCAGTATTAATATCATGAAGCAGTATTAACTTTTTAATCCCAAGCAGTAGTAACTAACTGCTTTTACCACAAGCAGTAGCAACTGCTTTTTAACGCTAGCAGTATTAACCAACAATAATAACAGTAGTAACTGCTTTTATATCTTAGCAATATTAACTCATGACTTACTACTGTTCTTCCATACTAGGCAGCACAAAGTACATTAGCAGCATTAACCATCCTTGACAGCATTAAGTATGTACTTGAGCCCTAGCAGCATTAACTGAGTCGAGCAGCACTAATTTAAACAAACAGCAGAAACTATATCCAAGCAGCATTAATCTTCTTTAACAGCATTAACTTTGTATACAAATCCAACAGTAGTAACTGCTAACCCTAGCAGTAGTAACCATCCTATTACCAGTTGTATACCAGCTGATCTAGATCATTGCCTTGAAAGTTTCCATGTCTTCTGATTTAAGCACGATAATGATCAAGAATAACATTAACATCCTTCTCTTCCAAATCATGACCACCATAGATACCATTAGTGCAAACCCCAACTTTATACAATCACGGCTTATCAAGAAAACCCTAAAAGAGTTTGAATGAATTCATACCAAGCCGTGTATACACCACATCAGATCCGAAAAATATACAAACCCTAATTGTCTAGGGTTTGATCAGTTAGAGCACAACGGATCAAAAAGAAACCCAAATAAATAGTAACAAAGCTTACCAATCATATTGCATACCCAAACAGGTAGAGAGGACGATTATAAGCATCATTATAGCACTGAATCTTCATAACCCCATAAAACTTTCACCATACGATTTCTTGAAAATTAGGGTTTTTAGGATTTCCTTAAAACCTTGTAGATCCTAGATCGAGAGCCACATGGCTCTGATACCAAATGTGGAGATCGTTTAAGCTCCTGTTTGTTTAGAACATGATCTAGGATGAATTAATAACAAAGGCGGAATATTCAAACATTGAATCATTGTTATTAATACAAGGTTTTTCATCATCATCACCTAAGATACATGACTACTACAAGCCCCAATCTTACCTGATCAATGGTAAGACGGTTACATCAACAGGATCAAACTAATGATCTTGGGGCTACACCACCATGTTAGCATCTATCTCTTGTGGGACGTATAAACCCACACACACAACACGTTTTACACCTTTGGTGCACACACACTTTTTGGCACACAAAAAACTATATGCCTGAATCTCATTTTATAACATAAGGAGGTTAAGGTTTACATGGAAACTAATAAAAGATATTAAATAAGTAAATCATCTAATGTTTATCTTGATATCTTTTCATCTTTATCTTTATGTTGACCAAATCTTCATTATCTCCTACATCTTGTAGAATCTTGCAATGACGACTTTGATCCTTCTTGTTTCCATCTTGTTTCATTCATGTTTTGTCTTATCAACTCAAATATAATTCCCAACAATCTTTCCCTAGTTGATAATGACAAAACCCAATAAGCACGAACTTCCCCTGAAGTTGATATATGCATGAAACTTCCCCTTAATCCATGCTATACCACCAAGAATCAACAAGTTGCAAATCATTACTGAATTATCTTCCCCTTTTTGTTATAATCAAGTAGGGGACTAAAATATGCAACTTTGATCTTCACAACTACAAACTAATATCACACTTCTAATCCAGCCTTTAACAACTCAAATTACCCTCCATGACGCACCTTTAAGATATTCTGGGCTTTAGATGTTCTGGGCCGCACGCGCGCTACACTTAATGTTGGGTCTTAAAAGACTTCATGGATTCTTAGAAGTTACTGTTGCTCAGGTACATAATGGAAATTATGCTAAGTGGCTTCTTTTCAAATTCGTGCTTGGTTGTTGTCCCTGTTTTTGTCTTCATTTTGTCCTTTATTAAATATTCTAACCTGCACGTAACAGGCACAGTACAAACCCAAAAACAAGCCATATTTATGCATTTTATTTTCGTTTTATGGTGCGTCTAAGGGTCTTTATGTAATTAGGTAAAAGGTAGGTGTATTTACACGCATACCATCAACTTCCGTAAATGGCGAAATAAAACCACAAGCATGACGAGGGATTGGTAAAGGACTTAACCGTAATTAGAGTCCAAACGATTGTCCGATCATGCTTGACGATTACAACGGGTTTCATTGTTGGTTAGACTTATGCCGAATCAAGTCAGAATTGATTGACGAATGGCACTGACTATTTAGCAAGCATGGTTTGTTTTGCTAAGGCCATCATGTAAGCGAGCATGGTTTATTTCAAGGCTGTCATGGACAAGCGGTGCATGTTTATGTTGCTAACTTCAATGGTAAGCGAACAATTGTTGATTTTCTAATGCCTTCAATAGTAAAGCGAGCATGTTATTTGCTATGGCATTCATAGTCAAGGCGAGCATGGTTTGTATTTTGCTAAGGCTTGCGAAGTAAGCGAGCATGAACTTGTTGCTAATGTAGATAATGAGCAAAATGTGATAAAGTGCCAAAGTAAAGCTGCTTCTTTCTATTCTAGGATCAGGGGCGGCTCTGCTATCAAACGGCTGCCGAAATGAAAGACATCGTAAAAGACTAATATTATATATGTTTATGTGAATTATGTTTATTTTCTAGCGTTATAATGTTTTTGTATGGAGTCATAAGTTACTCCAGAATGTTTCGCAACCGAGGGATCATTATTAAATGAGACCGGGAGGAGGCGACAAAGGTTTTGGTTTAGGACGATGACGTACGATTGGGTCGTTGGTTTACACTATATTTTTGTTTTGTGGAGCGATGTTGCGCTAGTATTTGGTCGGAATGATCAACAAATAATGATTTGGAGTTGATCTTTCGTTAAAAGTCCTTTTTCGTTTAAAAATGACTAATTATGGTTTTACCCGACTAGTTCCGAGGCGGTATTTGTCCATCTTATGATAAACATTGTAAACTAAATTTCTGATCTTGTTGGTATAAATTTACCAATTTGTTTTGTTGACTTTCCTCCGGGAATAGTCAAGGCGAGGTATTATATCGGCTGATTTTTTGTCAGTTCGCGCATGTGAGACCGTTTCGATAATGAGGAAAAACATCGCATCGAAGTGCAAGAAGTTAAATGAGTAAATAATGATGAGCAACTCGGGGACGATGACGCCCTTAAGTGGGAGGAATTGTAACCAACACCCGAGTCTTACACGAAAACCTATAGTGCATCGACGGATTCGAACGTCATAATTATTATAATTATAAGTTCATGTGATCGAAAACGTAACGACATTTAAAAATTTAATTGTTCGAGAATAACTTATTTTCGGATTTATTACGGAATAATTTAAAAAAATTTATTTATGTCATTTCGCGAGTCAACGTTTGACCACGCGACCGTTAAACGCTTTGAGCATCATTTTGTTCCTTGTCTTGTGCCGGACTCGCATTTTAAAGTGTACATATTTTATTAAATATTTTAAACCAAGAAAATGTGACGGAAATAAAAATGGTCTCGGAAGAGTAATCCCGAACCACGGTTGTCGGTTTTTATTTAAGTAAAAGCTTATGTGTAAAAAATCAAATAAGGAAAAGAGGGAGGGACTAATTGTGTCAAAGGGCCAAAGTGTCATCCTATATAAACACCAACTACACACACTTTTATTTTTATAAAACAAAAATGTGTGTTCTCCCCCTCCTCCCATTTTCGGCCGAGCACCACCACCGGAAACCTCCACCGGTCACAGAAAACTTACATACAAGACGATCCGTCTATAAAATATTAATCCCCTCATCGATACCTACTTATTCCACTAATAAAAAGCCACATGCAATAAGTATTTTTGGAGTTAGAGTTCGGGTTTGATTTAACAACTTTCGGTTGAAAGATGATAGTAAAAGTGATAGATAAATGTTATTAGAAGCTTGGTTAATTGAAAAAATGTTCGGTTTTTGATTTTGGGTTGGTCTGAAGTCACGGCTAAGGAACAAAGGGGGGCGAGACGAGTTTTAATCGAGTCTGATCGTGCTTTATATAGCATTGTAAGTATTCAATCTACTAGTGTTATTTTTGTTTTTGTGATTCGATCGATTTTCGATAATTGCATGTGTTGAAATCCGAGCGAACTTGCGTTGTCTAGTTTAGATTTGGTTGTTGAATGATTTAGCAAGTTGAATATTGTTTATAGACCATTTAAGATGCGTCGTGAATGGAGTTTTTGGTTAAAAATGGATTGTTGGCGCGTTTCGTAGCTCGTAGTTTTGGGCAGAAACTTTGGCACGAAAAACGAGGTCCGAGAAATTTTAAAATTTGATTTTGGGTTGGAGAATATGGTAGAGGGTATTTTTACGAGCGTTTCGGTAATTCGAACGTCGCGTAACTCTTAAAAACGAAGAAGTTGCGGCGAAAAAAGGTTTGAAAACTAAGAAAATTCCAAACAGCTATAATGGTTTTGTTTAGTTGCTGGCAGAATTTTAAATGACCATTTTGAGCACTTTCGGGTCAGTTTTAGCCTTCCGGCGAATCACGAAAGTTGTTCAAAATGTCGTTTTACTTTGTCGCGAGGCTTGTTAGTTTTAAAATCGCGTAATAACGGGTCAAAACTGAAAGTCAATTTTTTGCGTTATGTTAAAAATATAATAAGTTCCAGCAGAAACTTGCAGGGGCATTTTCATCATTTTTCTTTGAGTTTCAAGTCTCGGCTAAATTAAAAAGTTGCCCGGAACGTCGTTTTGCATAAAATCTCTTTAGAGTTCGAGTCGTGAAAATGTGATATAACGGGTCGTTTCGGGCGGGCAGATTTAGAATATATATATAAATAGTCAAAGTCAAATGAAGTCCAACGTTGACTTCTAAAAGTCAACGGGTTGATATGAGATTGTTAGGTGTTTATAAAACTAATAAACACTATTATTATTACAAGTATGCCATTTTAGACTTAACGAATTTTACAAACGAGGATAATTATAAAAATAGTAACTTTTGTAACATTCGGAATATAACACTGACACGAGTAAATAATAACCAAATTGGGTGTCGAATGTACGACGAGATAAATAAATATTATCATAAATATAACTAGATGACATGACTTACTAAAGATGGTAACTTTCTGAAAAATAGCAACTTTCTAAAAATGGAAAGTTTACGAAAATAGAAAGTTTTCAATATAGTGTTGAATCGTGTAAGTGAAAGAGTGATCGTAACTCAATTATGTGGGGTTTAGGATCTAGGACGCGCAAGAGGATTTCTCATCACATGTGTATGAATATCTATATCATTTTAATAGTTGCGAAGTACGCACTATTCGATGGTACTTTATGGTATAGTAATCGAGCGACATAAATTATAGGTCGCGGTTGAGTTCGTTGTTGCGACGTCTTTGGATTGTTTTGGTTATTTTGATCTTCGGCTTAGATCAAGGTGAGTTCATAGCATCGCTTTTGAACTGTTTTAAATGTTTTAAAACCCGCAAGGGGGATACATGCTTGTTTTGAAAATTGAACGCAATGTGTTTTGATACGTGATATGATTCCATGCTATGAGTTTATGCCTTTGACTGTGTACTCGTTAATTACCGAGGAGGTAAACGCTGAATGCATTAAATATATCTATTGGGTTTGACAGCCCTGTCCGGGGTATGAATTCGAATGTGAGCATCGTGTAACGGACATTTTGTATTGAGAAAGGGGTGGTGGCATACTACCCGGTCACTTATTTGTCTATCATGATAAATGTGTTAAGGTTCGGTACACGGGCTCATGCAAGATGGAAATGTGGTGTGGCTTGCCTAGCTAGCAAGTCATACGTGTTTTTGTGGAACCAAACATGCGTTCTGATTGTTATTTGTAAACTCAATGAATTCACTCAACGTTTTGTTGACGTTTTTAAGCATGTATTTCAGGTTTAGATGTTGATGGTTTAGATGCTGATTTTCCTCATATAAATAAAATAAATTTTGTTTTATAAACGTATCATTTGAACGTTTACTAGGACTCGTGTGTATGTATTATGAAGTAGCACCCCAAATGTTGTATTCCGCTGCGTATCGTATTTTGGGGGTGTTACAGAGTTGTACTAGAGCACGAGTTGTAGCGAACTAAGTCGTTTTACAAAACTTGGACTACAACTGTTTTTGGAAAAATTTCACGAGTCTTTCACCGTTGTCCGATATCCGCGCGCGTGTCGTTCCTCATTCTTAGATGCCTTGTTTGATGCCTTTAATTTCAATCTATGTGCGTGAAAGTGGGATACACTTGGTATAACTAATAATTATATAAGTATATATATATACAACATCCATTCTATGATGTGCGCCTATATATATGTTTTGATATTCGCAACTTGCGAAGAGTTTAATTTTTATGAGCATTTTGAAGCGATATGATAAAATCATTTTAATATATATGAGGAAAGCATCGCTGTTATATGATTATCTCCGAGACTTTTTCGCGACTTTACTTTGTTATCTTTTGATGTTGGGACTCGATTTAGTTTTCGATCCCACTTGTAAATTTTACTAATTGGTTTTGAATTTGAACGTTCTTCTTATTGATTTTGAATCACATATGTTGTTTGGTAATTGATCGTTTTGAGATTTTTCGATTGATGGGAGTGCGAATTTTATATGTCATCCCATAACCCTTCATTGTTTTGGAAACGGTTATTAACATATT
>BQNB010210361.1:0-10274 GCA_026074375.1 Tanacetum coccineum
AAGATAATGGAGCACCATTCTCAAGAGGGGAAGCATTATTAGCACTATAAGGTCTGAAATTGTTAGGCCTAGGTGCAGGGTTGTTGCCAAGGGCTATAGTCAGAGGGAGGGTTTCTGTTATACCCAGGAGGGTATCCAATCAAATCAAAACATCTGTCAACAGTGTGACCAGTTTTTTCACAGTTAGTGCACTTCAGATTAGGGTTAGGACCCCTGTAATTAGGATTGTTGTGACTAAGCTTCTTGTTGTTGTTCTTCTTATTACCATTATTGGACCAATTGTTAGTAGAAGAAACAAAACCAGATATTTGAGGCTTGGCAAGAGAACCAGAAGAGGTAGAGGCAATGCCTCTATGAGATTCCTCTCTGGAAATTATAGCAAAGGCATCCTTAACCTCAGGAAGGTTCTCTCTAGAGAGAATGGAACTCCTAATGGGTTGATAAACATCATTAAGACCCATGAGGAATTGCATAAGCTTCATAAGCTGGTTATGCACTAACACATCTTCTCTAGCAGCACATGAGCATTTAGGCAGTTTAGTCATGATATCAAATTCTCTCCAAAGGCTATTCAACTTATGATAATACTCAGAGACAGTTAATTCACCTTGTTTAAAGTTGTGAATTTTATTAAGCAGATTAAGAGTCACAGAACCATCAAGCTTATCATAAGTTTCTTTTAATTCAGACCACACTTCAGAAGCATTTTCAGAGAAAATTTGACCTAGATATAGATCATCAGAAACAGAGTTCAACAACCAGGATAACACAATAGAATTACATCTATCCCATTGACTAGAATACACAGCACTAGAAGCATAGGTTTCTTTTAAGCAAGTACCATCAATAAAACCAGTTTTATTTCTAGTATTAATGGCAAGTCTCATGGCAGCAGCCCATACTCTATAATTCTCAGTGCCAGACAATTTGATAGATATAACATTGGTAACATTAAAGTCACTGTTTTGAAGATGCAAGACATTACTACAATCCAGATTACTCACAGAGTCCACTGAAGGGCCAACACCCACCATACTCCAAGCAAGACAAGAAAACAGATAGAGCAAAAAACAGATACAACAATTAAGCCATCAAGAAAACAACAAACAACAGCAGATAGGCAACCAGGCAAACCAGCTAAATAAGCATACACATATAAAGAACAAGAATAGGAGATAAACAATTAAAGAGAAGGGGAGAGAGGTTCTTTAAACCAAATAAAGCTACTCAACTGAGAGAACTGGAGTTGGCCAGAGCAGGTATTCACACCAATCATGTTGGAGGATCAAGATGTTAACCGAACTCGTTTGCACTCTCTTCAGACAAGACTTTATAAGAATTAAAGAACAACTTACAGAGCAATAATGCAGCGGAAGACCAAATCGAACCTCTATACACTTGATTCACTTAGTCAAGTATATAGAGGAACACCAGAACGAAAACCCCCAAAAAATAAAATTAGGGTTTTGAAACCCTAATTTAATATTATCTCAATCGAGCCCAAATCCACACGATTAAAGCCAGAGAACAATGATTCACCACCAGAGAATCACCAACAACCAAGATCCAATCGAACCCCCAAATCGATCAAACCCTAAATCACCAACTCACCAGATCAAGAGCCTATAGCTCTGATACCATGTAAAAACATGTATTTATAAGAGTGAATCCAGCCAACCTCCCCTTGATTCACGTTACAAGCACCAATTCGTTACAAGATAAGATACAAGAAATACTTGTTGATCACAAACACTTGATCAACAAGATAATACTATTACAAATAAGATAACTGAATATAAGAGATGATCGATCTTGAGATAGTGTGGGAGAGAGTGTGTGTAATAAACACACAGAAGAATGATCGATCATTAACCCTAGCTGCAACTCTATCCTTTTATAGGCTCGAGGAAGGATACCAACTTGGCAGCTTTGGTCCCTGCAAATACACAAGACTAACAAACAAGGACAGAAACATAATGTTAGAGAAAAAGAGAATTGGGAATTGACACAGTCAGTCCCTGAACTGTCAAGATAAAACTTGACTTTCCAACATCCTTTTTTTGTATGACTATACAAACGAACTTCAGAAAAGGATTCATTAATGTTCGTTGAAAAAAAAGAAATCTACAAAATTTTGTTTGATTATTGTGTACATTAAAATTTCTTACATTATTATTACTGATCAATAAATATATATATGTAAAAAGGGGAGTGTGAAATTCTTTTATGGTAAAAAATGCATTTATTTCAATTATTATGCAAAAACAAGAAAAAAAACAAAGAAAATAGAGGATCTGTTGAATTTCAAGTAGTAACCAACAAGATACGGAGACTTACTTCACATTTGGAATTACACAAAAAAGACTGTTTATCCTCTCTCAGAAATACAATCTTAGTTGCATATAACATCTATATTCTTCTTTTCTCAGCCGTATACAATCATACTGGATTGGCCCCTGGGCAAACATACATAGGCTTTAAAATGTGAAGTTGAGAAAATGAAGACATATGTGAAAGCTTACTTTTAATCACGATATAGAAGAGAGCATTCTGAAACTAGTGATGGAATGTGTTCGTGAAGAGGATATAGAATTTTCTAGCAGAAGCAATATTGGTCCACAGGAGCCACCATTAACTTGGATATTTGATAGAATAAGGGAGGCGTATAAAATACGCAAAAAGAATGTTCAAGAGAACCGGTGATTCTTGTTATCGACTATGATTTACAGGTAGTATTTTTTTCTTTATCTTCGTCTTTAAAGCTTTGATGCAGCTTTCTCCTTTTCATCTATGTGGTTATATAACATGTTTGTTTTTTATGAGCTGGTAGATGATGCCATGGGAAAACATGGAAATATTAAAAAAGAAAGAGGTTTACCGGATGCCTAGTGTGGTAACACCATCATCATTATCAATGACTTCAATGCCAAGAAAATATTTCAAATTTCCTAAGTCTTTAATTTGGAATTTAGACTTAAGCATCTCTTTAAACTTACCAATTTCAGAATTGTCATTACCAGTAATGACAATACATCACATAGACAAGTAACATCAGAACCATAATCACCATAGGTTTGGTGAACAAAGAATACATAACTTTACTGCACACAAGCCATTTTCAACTAAGGTCATGGCAGCTTGGCATTCCATTGCCTGTGTGCCTGTTATAAGACCAATAGAGACTTATTAAGTCTGCAAACATTTCCATTTTTGATTATAAAACCAGGGGGGAGAGTCATATATACTATCCTCAGTTAGATCACCATATAAGAAAGGCATTAATCACATCAAGTTTGGAAAAATCCCACCATTGCAAGATAGCCACATTAAGCAAACATCTAACATGGACATTTAACAACAGGACTAAAGGTCTTCAGATAGTCAAAACCCCCCTCTGACTCATAGCCGCCTGGCAACAACTCTAACTTAACCTTTCAATTTCACATGTGGAATTGAATTTGTATATTTCCAAGCATTTGGACCAACAGGTTTTCTTCCTATGGGAAGATCACAAACAAACCAAGTGTAATTTCTAAGTAAAAAAAAAAAGGGCTCAATTCATTGTTCATGGATTCAATCCATTTTGGATTTCTGATGGCCTCATCATAAGTAGTTGGTTCAGTGGTCTTATTAAGAGTAGTAGAGAAACAGAAGTTAGATCTACTCAAATTAGCATAAGTAACATATTTCTCAAGACCATAAAGCTTGCTGCTACCAACAACAAAGTCATTGAACCTAGCAGGTTGCTTAGAGGTTCTAGAAGACCTTCTAAGATCAGGCTGCACTTGACTACTGTTCTCAGGTTCTCCCCTAATTGTGTCAACATTAGACGAAGAAGGGACATTGCCCTCAGAATAGGAGTTATCACCCATGGAGGCTGCGTCGCCTTCATCCTGACCATCAGAATGGTCAGGATGGGCATCACCACCCTCATTGGGTGCACTGTTGTTTAAACCTCTCCCTTCATCATTGGGACTTGGAGTTTGGTTGTCATTAAAGAAGTTTAAAGTATCGACTTTGTTATTCGAAGAGTCAAAAACAATGTTTTGAAAAGACTTGTTCATTTTGTAAGGGTAAATGGTTTCATAAAATTTTAGGTCTCTAGAGTAGAAAACCACTTTAGAATCTAAACCATACACTTTGTAAGCCTTTTTTGTACTAGAAAACCCAATCAAAACACATTTTTCAGATCTGGAAGAAAACTTGTCAGAATTATTTAAAACTGTAGAATAGCAAAGACAGCCAAAACTCCTAAGGTGGGAAAGGTTAGGTTTGACACGATACACAGCTCAAAAGGATTTGCCATTAAGAACAGAAGAAGGCAGCCTGTTAACAAGATAGGCAGCAGTTAAAATACATTCAGGCCACATAGACAAGGGAATACCACTTTGAAACAATAAACTTCTGGCAACGTTTAAAAGATGTCTGTGCTTTCTCTCAGCAATCCCATTTTGCTGAGGAGTATAAGCACAAGATGTTTGATGCACTATACCAAGGTTGTTAACTAAGGCCATTTTGTAATTTAACAAATTCAGTTCCATTGTCAATCTAACAGTTTTTTAATACCGCACGTAACTGATATTGAATATAGAATTTGAAAAACTATTGAACAGATCAACACCTCATCTTTGGTTAAAGAAGATAAATCCAAACACCCCTGTAAAGTCATCAACAATGTAAGAAAGTACGAAAACCACTTTACTAACTCACTTTATAAGACCGCCCAAAGGTCAAGGTGAACTAAGTCCCCATGTTGGGTCCTTATGTTCACTAAGAGGAAATGTTCCCTAGCTGTTTACCTTGTGACCAGATGTCACAAGTGAGACTTAGAAGAATTCTTAGTTGAACCTAAGATTGCCTTGTAGAACATCAAGGGCATTGGTCAGATGGGTGACCAAGCCTTGAGTTTGCCAAAAGATTTTGGTAACATAACAACAGCAGACATATTACATATTAGAACACATATGAAGATACTTGGGGAGAGTCATAATCAAACAAATATAGGCCACCATTCTCACTACCAGTCCCCACAATTTGACTGTGAACCAAATCCTGAATATAACATTTAGATTCAGTAAAACCAACAAACAGTTTACTATCTTTAAGCAATTTGTTAACAGATAGTAAGCTAACACAATATTCTGGGACAACCAACACATCATAGAGGGTAACATGACTATTAAGCTTTAAATTCCCAACAAACTTGACCTTAGCTAGGGTACCATTAGGGTGTCCAACAGTTAAGCTAAGGTCAGAAACATCCACAATCCCAAACATATTTATAGTGGAAATGGTCATGTGTTGGTTAGCACCAGAATCAATAATCCACCTCAAGGAAGCTTTACAAAGAATGGTATTGGTATTAAAGAAAGTCTTAAAATTAAGATTGAACAACACATTACTATTCATGTAAGTACACCTACCAGCCAAATTAGCTTGTATATTTCCAGTGTTGCTTCCAGAGGGCACATCATTGATGAGATTCATCAATTTCATCATCTGTTCATTAGTGAAAGATAATGGAGCACCATTCTCAGATGGAAGCAATATAAGCACTATATAAGGGTCTGAATTGTCTAGGACCTAGGTGTAGGGTTTCTGTTATACCCAGGAGGGTATCCAATCAAATCAAAACATCTGTCAACAGTGTGACCAGTTTTTTCACAGTTAGTGCACTTCAGATTAGGGTTAGGACCCCTGTAATTAGGATGTTTGACTAAACTGTCTGTGTTGTTCTGCTTAGTACCATTATTGGACCAATGAGTTAGTAGAAGAAACAAACCAGATATTTGAGGCTTGGCAATAATGGCTCTTAAGAGGTAGAGGCAATGCCTCTAAGAGATTCCTCACTGGAAACTATAGCAAAGGCATCCTTAACCTCAGGTAAGGTCTCTCTAGAGAGAATGTAACCTCCTAATTACCCATGAGGAATTGCATAAGCTTCAAAGCTGGTAGCACACACATCTTCTCTAGCATCACATGAGCATTAGGCAGTTTAGTCATGATATCAAATTCTCTCCAAAGGCTATTCAACTTATGATAATACTCAGAAACAGTTAATTCACCTTGTTTAAAGTTGTGAATTTTATTAAGCATATCAAGAGTCACAGAACCATCAAGCTTATCATAAGTTTCTTTTAATCAACACACAACCGAAGCATTTTCAGAGAATCATTGACCTAGATATAGATCATGCAGAAACAAGTTCAACAACCAATACACATAGTAATTACATTCTATCCCATTGACTGGAATACACAGCACTATAAGCATAGGTTTCTTTTAAGCAAGTACATCAATAAAACCCAGTTTTTATTTCTATTATTAATGGCAAGTCCTCATGGCAGCAGCCGCATACTCTTATAATTCTCAGTGCCAGACAATTGATAATAAAACATGGAACATTAAAAGTCCCCTGTTTTGAATATGCAAGGCATTACACAATCCAGATTCCTCACAAGTCCACTGAAGGGCAACCCCACATACTCTAAGCATAGACAAGAAAGCAGATCGACAAAAACAGATCAACAATTTAAGTCCACAAGAAAACAATCAAACAACAGCAGATAGGCAACCAGGCAAACCAGCTAAATAAGCATACACATATAAAGAACAAGAATAGGAGATAAACAATAAAGAGATGGAGAGAGGTTCCTTTAAAACCCAAATAAGCCTTACTCACTGAAAGAACTGAGTTGCCAGAGCATGTTAATCAAACCAAATCAAATTGAGGATCAAGATTGTTAACCGAACTCGGTTGCACACTCTTTAGACAAGACTTATAAGACTTAAAGAACAACTTACAAGCATAATGCAGCGGAAGACCAAATCGAACCTCTATACACTTGATTCACTTAGTCAAGTATATAGAGGAACACCAGAACGAAAACCCCCAAAAAATAAAATTAGGGTTTTGAAACCCTAATTTAATATTATCTCAATCGAGCCCAAATCCCAACTATTAAAAAGCCATAGAACAATGATCACCACCAGAGATCACCCAACAACCAAGATCCAATCGAACCCCCAAATCGATCAAACCCTAAATCACCAACTCACCAGATCAAGAACCTTGCTCTGATACCATGTAAAAACATGTATTTATAAGAGTGAATCCAGCCAACCTCCCCTTGATTCACGTTACAAGCACCAATTCGTTACAAGATAAGATACAAGAAATACTTGTTGATCATAAACACTTGATCAACAGATATACAAATACAAAAAAGGATAACTGAATATAAGAGATGATCGATCTTGAGATAGTGTGGGAGAGAGTGTGTGTAATAAACACACAAAAGAATGATCGATCATTAACCCTAGCTGCAACTCTATCCTTTTATAGGCTCGAGGAAGGATACCAACTTGGCAGCTTTGGTCCCTGCAAATACACAAGACTAACAAACAAGGACAGAAACATAATGTTAGAGAAAAAGAGAATTGAGAATTGACACAGTCAGTCCCTCGGAAAACCCCCCCCACCCCATCTTGGGGGGGGGGGGTCGGGGTGGAACACACCACCTCATAAAATAGTTTTAAGAAAAAAACAAAAAAAAAAAAAAAAAAAAACAAAAAAAGGGGGGGAATAAAGAAAAATAAAAAAATTTTGAAATGTCATGATAAAATTTAATTTAAAAATTAATTTTGGTTTGAATTTAATATAGAAATAAGAAATACATTAATTTATTGAAAAAGAAATCTACAAAATTTTGTTTGATTATTGTGTATACTACATTAAAATTTCTTACATTATTATTACTGATCAATAAATATATATCTGTAAAAAGGGGAGTGTGAAATTCTTTTATGGTAAAAAATGCATTTATTTCAATTATTATGCAAAAACAAGAAAAAAAAACAAAGAAAATAGAGGATATGTTGAATTTCAAGTAGTAACCAACATGATAACGAGAATTACTTCACATTTGTAATTACACAAAAAGACGTTATCCTCTCTCAGAAATACAATCTTAGTTTGTCATATAACACTATATTTCTGTCTATATCTCAGCCGTAATACAATCATAACTGGATTGGCCCCTGGGCAAACAAATCATTAGGCTTTAAAATGTGAAGTTGAGAAAAATGAAGAACAGATGTGGAAGCTTACATTAAATCACGATATAGAAGAAGCATCTGAAACAAGTGATGGAATATGTCGTAGGAAAGAGGATATAGATTTCTAGCAGAAGCAATATTGGTCCCACTGGAGCACCATTAACTTGGATATTTGATAGAATAAGGGAGGCGTATAAAATACGAAAAAAAGAATGTTCAAGAGAACCGGTGATTCTTGTTATCGACTATGATTTACAGGTAGTCTTTTTTTCTTTATCTTCGTCTTTAAAGCTTTGATGCAGCTTTCTCCTTTTCATCTATGTGGTTATATAACATGATTGTTTTTTATGAGCTGGTAGATGATGCCATGGGAAAACATGGAAATATTAAAAAAGAAAGAGGTTTACCGTATGCTAGTGGTGGTAAAGCACAGTTCCACACTATCCATGCGCTCATACCATGGACATAGCAATTTTAAACACATTGATGTGTTTCCCAAAATTGACCCGAGTAATGCTTATTATTTGTTGAACCTGGATGGAGATTTGAACTTTGAGATTGATGAAAGCTGGCTTAAATAGTTAAAGATGAAGGTTAGTGCATATTTAGTGAAAACAACTCACAAAATATTTTTGTTGTGACTTGAGAATCCTCAATAAGAGATGGCTTCCATGATTTATATCTTACCTTTAAATCTTCTGCTATTTTAATTTAGGAAAAGAATGAAATATATAACTTGAGCACAAGGGACGAAGACCAAGCCTTTTGTGGATCAATTGATATGGGCTTGAATATCCATGACCTGTATATATATCTTAGCCTTGGATCTCGCGTTTTGCATCTTAACATGATTATTTCTGCGAGTATGTGATCAATATATTGTTTTGGTATTTATTTTAATTACTTTTTATCCATGGTAATATTTTAGGAGAACAACTTATTGCTGCAAATAAAGTTCAAAATTTGCACAAGTGTGGTGGTGCGGTGTGACATTGGAGGTGTGACATTGTGTGGATCATTGGCCCTATTCATTAATTATTGGGAGGTTCTCCTTTTAAATGTTGTAACTTATGGGCGATGGCATACAAAAAACCTTGTGAGTTTTCTAGAGAATTCAATCCTGAAAATTCCCTAGAAAACCTAATCAAGTTGATCAAGTTCTTTATCTGCTATCGTTCATAAGTTACAACATATAAAAGGTCCATGTGGTAAACAACCTTTATCAATCTCAAGGTTCAAATCCCCATCCACGTTGAACAAAAAATAAGCATTACTCGGGTCAATTTTAGAAAACACATCGGTGTGTTTAAAATTGCTATGTTAATGGTATGAGCACATGTATAGTGTGGAAACTATGCTTACAATACTACGCATGTGGTAAACATCTTCCTTTATTAGCATTTTCATGTTTTCCCATGGTATCATCTACCCAGCTCATCAAAAATAAACATGTCATATAAGCATAGAGATAAGCATATAGATGCAATTGAAAAGAGGAAAACTGCATGAGAGCTTTAAAGACGAAGATAAGGAAAAAAGACTACCTGCAAATCATAGTCGATAACAAGAATCATAGGTTCTCTTGAACATTCCTTTTTCGTATTATATGCCTCCCTTATTCTATCATACATCCAAGTTAATGGTGGTTCGATGTGGACATTTTGTGTAGCATCCGTTAATCAAAATTGCTTACGCTAGAATTCTATATCCTCTTAACAAGCACATTCCATCACTAGTTTCAGAATGCTCTCTTGTATATCAAGATTGAAGTTAGCTTTCACCAGTGTTGTAAATATCGGCCACGGCGGCCGATATATCAGTGATAAATCGCTTGGCGGAGGTCCACCGCCACGATATGCAGCAAATCGGCCAAACTTGGCGTTTTGGTCAAAAGGCGGTCAACGAACCGCCATGGCGGGTCAAATCGGCCAAATCGGCCTTGGCGGTCACGTCGGTCAATGGTAATATAAGACGGTCAACGCTCTTCTAACTTCACATCTAGGTTTTTTGTTCAATAAAGGGTTATTTTGTGGTGAAGAGAGAAGAAAGTGAAAAGGTGAGTGAGGACTGAGGAGAGTAAATAACGGCTGTTAGTTTTTAATACAATGACCTAAATGGTTGTTTTGGGCTTCTGGCCCACTAAGAGATTAATAGAGTGGCCCAACAGATAACTCTTGGGTTAGTAGACAAAAACTTAACAAAAAATACACAATTTA
>BQNB010210362.1:0-10274 GCA_026074375.1 Tanacetum coccineum
GACGTAATGTAATATCTTTGTAAAAGTTATTGGTTTTTTTATAGTGTTAAACTTAAGTTGGAGGAGTGCACAAGAATGAGAAGAAAAAATGATTTGTGTTTTAGCTGTGATCTTTGAAAAAGAAGGAAGAAAGAAAGAAAGATGCAATAAAGTAGAGAAGATGAATATTAGAAATGAGGATGAATAGTAAAGTATAGTGGATGGTGAAGTAGTTGTTTTGTTTTTTTAGTTAGTTTCTTATATTTTTTTTTGAACGGCAAAGATGGAATATATATAAAAAAAAGAGACTAGCAAGACGCTAGAAACTTAAAGTACAATAGAGTCAACAAAGAGATAATACAATAACATTCAAAAAAATGGTTTAAATCCCGAGGACTTTAACTGCGATGGGAATCAAAAAGGATGAAAAAACTTTAGACAACGAAGGCGACGGATCGGTTTTCACTTACGGCAAAGGAAAAACCTCCCCATCCGGAGGCCGGCCTCCGGGTTTATCACTTCGGGTTGGATTTTGATGAAAACCAAACAAGTCCACGAGGATATGAAGAAAAGAAGAACCATCTCAAAAACCGAAGAAGATGCCAAACGAAAAAAACCTTGGCGTATAGGTACGGACCAACCCAACGAATTGAAACGCCAGCTTCAGAAAAAAACCCAAAGCTGCTTATAAACCATTGCATTACGCGTAGATCGTAAGGGGATACATAAGCCAGTCATTCCAAGATAACTTCATATCGATCACTATTGTGAAGCCACGAAAATGAAGAGAACGAACATTATCGAAGTAGATCACTTTTCCTCATGTTTTGAGAGCCTAAACGTGACACTATTTCGGTATCTCCAAAAGCCACCAAAGACGAAGTGTATATAACAATAGAACCTGTGTTTTTCTCTTTAGAAGCATGCCAAGAGATGATCCAATCATTGAAAGAATCCCAAGAAGAAGCTTGAAAAAGAGGAATATCACACCATCTAAAAACGAGCTTCCACATATCGGTAGCAATGTCACATTCGAAGAAAACATGATTAGCAGATTCAACATTGGCATTGCTAGAGGACATGAGATGGCGGAATATCCATACCACTGCTGATGAGAGATTCAATCTATGAGGGTCGGTCAAGGAAAGCCTCCACATAAACACATTGACCTTCCGGGGGATAGATTTATCCCAAGTAGTAGCATGAGCAAGAGTGGGAATGATATTTTGGTCAATCCTATAACGAGCCATCCTTATACGGTAAAGTATATTATGGACCAGATCCAAGTACAAGTATCTTCATTGCATCATATTTAGTTTGATCGATTTATTTAACATGTCAAAAACAGGCAAGATTTCTAACACCATAAGATTGGTCCCGAGTCCAATTTCAGACCATTGCCCATTATTAATTAGGTCAATGATACAGCAATCTTTGTCTTGATCATGATGTTGAGCCGATTGTTTACTGGTAAAAAGAGGATTCTCGCCTACCAAATATCTTTCCTAAATCGATATACGAGTGCACACTACCTGCTTTTAAACGAAAAGTGTTAGATAAGATAATACATTCGAGTGAAGAAAATTGGAGGTTCCAACAATGTTAGCCCAAATGCCTTGAAGCTACAACCATTGTATCGAATCATCCTTCTTGACCATCTGATAGCTTTGATGTCCTTTGAACCAAGGGCGTTGTTGGGGAAGAAAGTAACCTCAACGCCATTTTTGAGAAGAGCAAGGTTTGAAAGCTTTAAGAGCAATGTTTAACCCTCCTTTATCGAAAGAATTAAGAATAATTGGCACCATTGACACAAGCCATTTTGTTTTTATCTTTACTTACACCACCAAAAAATAAATATTAGCATCGATGAATTCTTTCCAGGTTCTTGAAGGACCGATTCGGGTTGCTTTGAAAATCGTTAGATAGTAGATACCAAGACTACCAAGCACAGGACTTGATATAGAGTAAGACTGGAGGACCCCCATATCGAACAGAACGATTAGCTTTCAAGAGGAAAAGCTCATATGAAAACGATAACAAGCGTTCTTCCAGCTAGCAATAGACTTCATATTGGAAATACCATTGGGGAGACCTAGGTAATTGAAGGGGGACATCACCTGCCATTACAACCAGCATTGCTAGCCATACTTAAAACTCTCATCTTATTAACCCCAATACCATAAAAATTAGACTTGTGTGGAATATTAATCTTGAGACCCGAGGCATTTAGATAGAAATCATGGAGACCGAATGATATTATCAATATCTTTAGCATTCCTACATCTGTAGTAATGACTCACATCATCTGCATAGCAAAGATGGGAAACATTGATAAGTAGAATTCTTTAAATATTAACTCCGTAATCAAAACCATTTCCCAATGCTTCCTCAAAAGCATTATGGAGACCTTTCCCAGAACCAAGATTGAAAAAGGAAAGGAGATAGAGGATCTCCTTGCCTAAGACCTGCTTAATGGAAAAAACTTCGATGTAGGGCCTACCATTAATAAGAATAGAGCTCTCCCGAAGAAAATGAGCTAGCTTTAATCCAAGAGCACCATTTATTACCAAATCCAAAACTTTTCGAGATGGTGACTCATGAATTCCAGCTGATGGAATCAACTATGCCTTTTTCAAAGTCCACTTAAACTTGAGGCGCTTCTTTTTTCGTTTTTTATACCACTCAATGATTTTCACTTAGAATAACAGGTGCCATCAAGAATTTGACGACAGCACTAAACGCCCGACTGTTCCTTGCTAACATATTGTCAATTCCACTTTAGACTAAACGGTAGCTAACATCTTGGACAATGATATTTAGTGTATACCAATAAGCGGAATTAGGGCGAAAGTCAGTGATTAAGGTAGGGTTGTTGACATTTGGGATTAGGGTATGAAAAACGATTGAATTAGAACAATTTAGGCATTAACACAAGAAGCCGCAATAGAATAAGTTAACAAAATCATATAGATCCTTCTGAATAGTGCCCCAATACTTCTTCACAAACGCCAAAAGAGTAACCATCCGGGCCCGGAGCTTTACTACTTCCACAATTCCCAAATGGCTTCCTAATTTCTCAAGGGCTAAATCCTGTTCTTCAAGAGTTTATTCGAATCCATGCAATTAAAGGGAAAGAGAGAATGAGGAAGGTCTAGTGATTCATAACCTAGTGATTCTTGAGATTCGGAATTTCTTTTAAGAATTGAAGGAAGGAATCCTTGATAACACAAGGGTTGTGGCTCCAATTTCCTTCAACCATAATCCCATTGATATTTGGGTTCCGCCTTTTTGGTTCTGATGAGCCCATGGAAGGACATTGGAATTTTTCACATCCCCTTACGATATCCCATTTGACATGAGTTTTTGAATAATAGATCCATGAGCAAACTTTCGATCTTTCAATTTCTTGAGAAGGATGAGGGCGGTGATCATTGTCGGAAGGCATAGCGGATCCTCATCAATCCTTTTCTCAATTCGAATTAATTTCCTCAAGAGCCACACGATTTTTCTATTTCATTTCCAACGTCTTGTGTTGTTGCTCCATTGTTTGATCTTTCTCTTGAGGCGGCGAAATTTTCATGACATTGATATTAGAATCAAGCAAATTCCATTTCCTCTATAATGAGGTTATCAAATCCATCACTCAGAAGCTAATATAATTATGGAAGTTATACAATTTGAACGGAGTGGGACCAAAATCAGTTTTACTGTAATTTTTTTTAAAGGTAACGGGACTTTATTTTTCTTCTAATAATGGTGTTGTACTTGTACCGTTTGAACTTTGAATCAGTAAGAATTTTATAGACTTTTATGCTGAATTAAACTAATGAATTATAGTGCTTTTTGAATTTTTATTTCTAGTGTAACTTGAAGGTAAATCGACTCGTGTCAGATCGAATGTTGGTTAAGTTTTATGTTCAAATATATAAATTATTGTCGTACTACAAAACTTTACTACGTATAATGTAATTAACATTAGCTAGAATTGGTGTGTCCGTCCAATGAAACCCATTTAAAGGTGGTATAGATTAATTTGTCTTGAATAGTGGACATATGTGATGGTACTTTATATCAGGGGTACATTACAAATGAGGATGTATGATGAAAAATGAACAAGCAAAAGAACCCGCGCGTTGCGGCGGGGCTAATTTTTTCTCGAATAATTTTTTTTTACGTTTCGGGGGTTTTTTTTGGGCGATGCGTTATGGCGGGGCTAATTTTTAATATTTTCTTTTTTTGTATGATTCGGAGAAAAAAAATTTGCGTTGGGACGGGCTAATTTTTTTCCGAATATTTTCTTTTTTTGGGACGGTTTTGTAAATTTTTTTACGGGAATTTTTGTGTAAGAAAATCGTAAATAGTTAAAAGGTGAGGGTCCGTTTTGTATATTTTTTTTTACTCTGGGTAGATTTTAGGCTATTTTTGGGTTTTTTTTTTTTGGCAAATTTTTTCCCGGATATTTCCTTTTTTTGTACGATTCGGAATTTTTTTTTTGCGTTGGGACGGGTTAATTTTTTCCCGAATATTTTTTTTTGGGGACGGTTCGATATCTTTTTTTTTGTCCGCATGAATGTAAACAGTTGCTTCGCTTGTGGAACAATAAAAAACTTAACGTGTTTTTTTTAGTTAATTTTTTTAAAATTTTTTTTTACGGGATTTTTGTGTAAGAAATCGTAAATAGTTAAAAGTTGAGGGACCGTTTTGTATTTTTTTTACTTTGGGTCAGATTTCAGGCTAGTTTTGGGCTAATTTTTTTTTTTTTTACTTTGGCCTAGATTTTGGGTCACATTTTATGTGAATTTTAGGCTAGTTTGTCGACAAATGTGTATATTAGTAATAATTTTTTTTATATGGCTTATTTGTTGGGCCTCATGTTTAAAGTGTTTTTTTTTGTTTGCTATATGTGTTTTTTTTTTTAATATAATGGTTGTACATTTGTGAACCATATCGATATTTTTAAAGTTATAGGTATCGAAAGATGTTTTCGCGGGTATTTTTTTTATCTGAATAAATCGAAACTTTTGTAATATATTTTTTTTCCTCCTACTTTGTGCATACAAATTTTTAAAAATTAAAAAAAAAAACAAAAATATTAAATAAACAATAATCCAACATCGTGGTCTGGTGTCCCAAAATGGAGACCCCATTATGTAGCAATGTGGACCACTGCAAACGACAGTGGTATTTGTCATCTCAAAGTGTTAATACGTATATAACAAGCAAAAGAACCCGCGCGTTGCGGCGGGGCTAATTTTTTCCCGAATATTTTTTTTTACGTTTCGGGGGTTTTTTTTGGGCGATGCGTTATGGCGGGGCTAATTTTTAATATTTTATTTTTTTGTATGATTCGGGGAAAAAAATTTGCGTTGGGACAGGCTAATTTTTTCCCAAATATTTTCTTTTTTTGGGACGGTTTTGTAAATTTTTTTACGGGAATTTTTGTGTAAGAAAATCGTAAATAGTTAAAAGGTGAGGGTCCGTTTTGTATTTTTTTTTTACTTTGGGCCAATTTTTTTGGCTAATTTTTTCCCGGATATTTCCTTTTTTTGTACGATTCGGGAATTTTTTTTTTTGCGTTGGGACGGGTTAATTTTTTCCCGAATATTTTCTTTTTTTGGGACGGTTCGATATCTTTTTTTTTGGGCCGATGAATGTAAAAAAGTTGTGAACAATAAAAACTTGACGTGTTTTTTTTGTTAATTTTTTACAGGATTTTTTGTGTAAGAAAATCGTAAATAGTTAAAAGTTGAGGGACCGTTTTGTATTTTTTTTTTCCTCCTACTTTGTGCATACAAATTTAAAAAAAAATAACAAAAACAAAATATTTAAAAAAAAACCAAAATCAGGCTGGCCCAAAAATGGGAGCCCGTTACTGTAGCAAAGTGGCCCGAAGTCAAAACGACTTCGTTTTTGTCCGTAAATGTGTATATTTATTATGCGAATTTTAGGTTAGTTTGTCGACATATATGTATATTTTTAGTAATAATTTTTTTTATATGGCTTATGTGTTGGGTCTCATGTTTAAAGTGTTTTTTTTTGCTATATGGTTTTTTTTTAATATAATGGGTTGTACGTTTGTGACCATATCGATTATTTTAAAGTTATTAGGTATCGAAGATGTTTCCGCGGGTATTTTTTTTATCTGAATAAATCAGAACTTTTGCAATATTTTTTTCCCTCTTACTTTGTGCATACAAATTAAAAAAAATAATTAAAAAAAAACTAAAATCGGGCTGGCCCAAAACGGGAGCCCGTTACTGTAGCAAATGACCCACAGTCAAAACGACTGCGTATTTGTCCGTGAATGTGTATATTACTAATAAGGTTTATAGGCCCAGCCCGTAGCCATCTAGGTTTGTCTAGTCTTTAGGGTTTAATATGTTACGTTTCTATTTAGTCTCTTGCACTGTTTGTTCATTGAATTTGATAATATTTTCAGTTTTCTTTTGATTTTTACATGATATCAAGAGCTATGAACAAAAAGAAAAATAATTTTTTTGTTTGATTGGTTCATGTCACAAGTATATCCTGGAATTAAACTATATTAATAAGAAATACTATATTGGTAAATTTTGATTGGTTGATGAAATTAATAGGAAGAATAACTTTGTCGGTTCCAGTACGGTGGATGCAAGTACACACGACACTTTCATGTCATTTGTAGCATCTCGACATCAACACTTGTATTGGTTATGGTTTTACATCTGGTTACATCATGGTTCTGCATATATCAACCAGATTTGTCTGGTTTTGATTACGCCTGGTTACAACTCTGCATCTGTCTAATTTTATCTGGTTTTATTTGGTTATGCATATGTCTGTTGTCTGCCTGAATCTGCTATTCGTCTACCTTTGTTCGGATATGTTTGCTTTAATTTGCACATGTCTGATGTCTGCCAGAATCTACTCTTCATCTACCTTTATTTGAATCTCTCTGCCAGAATATGTCTGTCTGATCTGCTCTTGTTCATCTCCGTGTATGTGTAATTATGTGCTCTGCATCTGTCTAAATATGTATGAATCTTTTCTACTCTCGTTCTCTCCGTATTTATGTTGCTTTGATTTGGTTTTGTAATGACTTTTATCCGTCTGTTTAGACTTGACTGATGTCGCCTTGTTACAGTTTGGATTACATCGGAATGAGACTCCGTCTAGCACCGAGTTTGCACTCTGGGACACTCCGTTTTTTGTTTTTTTATCAGTTTTAGCTTATTTTTTGTTCGACAAACTCCCAATGTTCATCACTGCGGCATTGTGAGTTTGAAGGGGGATGTTAGATAATAAGGCTTATAGGCCCAGCCCGTAGCCATTTAGGCTCGTCTAGTCTCCAAGGTTTAGTATGTTACGTTTTTATTTAATCTCTTGTACTATTGTTTGTTCATTGAATCTGATTAATAATATGTTTATTTTCTTTTGATTTTCACACATATAATTGTACAAATGATTTATGTATTAGACGTGTGTATTTAGACATGAATTTTAAGCCTGAATATCTATAATACATATAAACCAAAAATGTATCTCTCTCTTCATTTAATTTAAAAAATTAAGTAATCCAAGTTTTCATGCATAATGTACAAGCTTTGAAGAATACAACAAAAAAAACCAAAATATATTACATACCATCTTTAATGCAAACAACATACAAACAAAAAGATATATTGTACAACATTTTAATACAAAATTAATACTCTTAATAAGACACTTCATTACTTAAAGTTACATACATACGAAAGCATTACGACCCGTGCGATGCACGGGCTTTGTTTTTCGATAAAAATATGAACTTTTGCTTATGTATAAAACTCAACTTCTTTTAACTATTATTATGATTAACAAACGATTTCGAGCTAAAAGCATGTACTTTTTCTTTTTCCACTATACAATCTAAACCATTCACATTGCTTGCATATTCACTCTCACAAATTGACAATTTCAACTCAATCTATATTGGTGCTACTTGCTATTGAAACACAATTATATTAATGTATGATTCTTAAACTCTGACTTTCTCCTATACGCGTTTCGTCATTGATTTCTTGAATGATTTGTCTTGGTTACTAAAATTAGTATATCAATTAGACCAAATTGTCACCTGGATATAAGATGAATGAAATATATTAGTTTAGTAGTAGGTTATGAAAAAACTCAATGAATTAAAATGACATCAAGAGATATTATCAAACAACAATGATTGTAAAATTTAAATATCTTATCACCCTAGCTCACTTGCAAACACCCCCATACCTTTTTGTACTCATGAACAAATACATACGCCAACATATCTTGTTTTGTACCCTTCAATAGTAACAAAAATCCCCATACCTGTTGCTAGACCAATCTAGTGATATAAAACAACTTATTTATATAATTATATAATTAGTGTAGAAAATGATTGTCTCAAGAATATTTAGTTAACTACACATTATTTAATTATTGTTACCAAACCATCCCCCACGTCGTTGAGTTTGCTACTTTTGTTTCTTCTTATACCGCTCTAACAATGCATTCTCATTTATACTTTTGATTTGTAATATTCAACTTCACACATAAATTACCAAAACGCATTAAAAATGCCACGATATATGAAATTTAATTCTAAAAATTATGATGACAAACCTTGTGCGTGAATGTCGACGATAAACACTTACAAATTAAAGCATAATAAAATAAAAAATAAAAATGCTTAAATCTCATAAAGAACAATAATGATACGAAGCAATAATCTAAAATAAATAACAATATTCATGCATGTCACGCGCCACATCTTCTTCCTGCTAATTTAGTCCATATAATATAAACGTCAATCTAAATGCATCACCTTGTAGCCTTTGAAGACCACCATCACCTTGCAGCCGTTATTATGATCTAATAATAGGAACCACAAATCAAAACTAAAGATGTTGTAGAGAAAAAAGAGTCATAGGATACGTAAGTTAATTATAAAGCAGGAGAATACCTTTTTAATCAAGAGGCTCTAGGCGCGTATAGTCTGCACTAAATTGGTGTTTTTCATAAAGATGAGGAAGAAGCAAAAGAAAAAGTGGGGATGTTGCCGGCCAATGGTTGAGATATAAGCACACACCAACCCTTTCATTTGTTCCCTTCTTACTTATGTCCTTTTTAAAGCGTTTTTCTAGATGAAACTTATTAGGTCATTATTATGCTAAACTTATTATTGCAACTTTTCAACTTCGTCTTCCATCTCTTTAACTTTTTCAACCGAAAATTTATGAATACCTCCACATTCATTTGGAATTATTGTATTGAATTTTGTATAATTCTCAGGATTTTTCGTACAACTATAGAAGCATGGGGTATTCCTCTTGAAGCCTCCACATTAAATAGGGGAACCCAATCTTTAAGTATAATAGATAATGCAATATATACAATAAACCAATGCATAAACACAAACTCATTGAATGATCAACACATTTAATATTATTCTTAAAATGCCTCATTAATCCATTAAACACACTAATTAATATTGTTTTATAACACTCCTAAAATGAAAAGTACATATTATTATACACATTGTACAAACTAACAAAATACACAAAAAACTTCATACAATTTATATGCTGATACATATAGTTTTAAAAACCGGATCGGACTAACGAGTTCAACCGGAAACATGAGTGGCCACCGTTTCGGCTAACAAATAAAAGTCGTCTGAAAACAAACTAGAGGGAGGACTGGCCGAAACATATAAAAATGAGTGAACCGGGCATGATCATGATTATTTTTTTTTTGTTTTTTTCGGTTAATCATATGGTACCCGTCGCCGCATCACGCGAGTACATGCTAGGGTGCTAGTCATTACTCAATACAAAATATCATGCATCTTTAAAAATCTTAAATATAATGTTTAGCATTTTTCCAATCTATTAAATAAAGAAAAAAGCATAAGAAAAAAAATGCAATGTCACCGGCTACATAAATGTACGGTGATTAATATGGACTTTTACCGGGTCCATACCCAATGTCCCAATTGATATTTTTTGGCCCGAACACTAAAAAAATAACATCTAAAAATTTCCCAAATACTAAAAAACGAGATGCAAAACAACCCGCGCGTTGCGGCGGAGCTATTTTGTAACTTAGGGGTTGGTTTATGCTATTTTTTATACTCAAGGGGGTATTTTTTTTCATAACTAAGAGGTGTTCTCACAGCTTGTTTTATATTTTTCAAAGGGTTTTTTGTGTATTTTTTTTTAACGGCAGAAATTTTATTAAAACGAAACTAGCAAGGAGCTAGAAGTTACAAAGTTACAAGATACTGATTTTTGAGCCAA
>BQNB010210364.1:0-10274 GCA_026074375.1 Tanacetum coccineum
TGAGGAGCAGGAAGTAAGAGAAAATGTGGCACTGGTTGATGAGCACTTGGCATCTGAAGAAATTGAAAAGATGGTGGATGGACAAGAGAATATTGTTGATGATAGTTCAATCCCTATGAATGATGAATCAAATATTCCCGGCATTAGGATAGAGCCCCAGAGTGATAAGGAAAGTCCGGAGGTAGAGATTGCTAAAGAAAAGGAAGTGGAGATTTCTAAGGAAAAGGAAGTGGAGCTAACTAACGTTGTTATACCAGTAAATATAAATGATAAAGATGAAGAAATAACTGATGAGGTGTATGAATTGAAGAGAAGGGAGAAAGGGAAGATTGTAGAGGAGACTAGAAATTCACCAATCCCAATACCAATTAGATCTCCTAGGATACATACTAATCTCGTATCTTTGGATACTGAGAAACTCCAGGAATTAACGGATACTCCTCATACTACATCATCATCAAGTTTACCTCACAAAAAGATAGCTAAAACGAATCGTCTTCAATCATTGTTCAAGACAAAACCTACTCGCTTCAAACGCTACAAGAGCTTCTTTCACGAGTTACAAGGATGTTATGGTTACTTGTTTGCACATCTACGGGCGAGGTTCATGCCAAGAAAGTCATTCGATACACTTGCTGATAATCTTCATGATGTAATGGTTGAGACATTACCTGCTATGGTTGATAAACACATTAAGGAGCAAGTTGTGAAGCAAGTTCCTGAACAAGTTCAGAATCAAGTTCCAGTGTATGTTACGGAAGGGTTGATTCTGGAGAGGCAAAAGGCTAAAGAAGAGACAAAAAGATTGATTGCTAAAGCTATTCTGCAGGAACGTGGAAATATTCAGGCTCAAATCTCGACACAAATTGAGAATGCAATTGCCAATGTCATTCCTTCTCAAGTTGATGCATCCGTACGAAGTTATATGTCTGGACATATTCTTCATGTTCATCCGGCTCAATCACAAACATCCTCTGTTCCAGAACAACAATATCAACTGTATCTTGCTATGAAAGCTGATCCTCAATTGCAACAACAAGACATAGCAATATGGTTGGCTCTCCAGATGAAGTTTGAAAGAAATACGGTACTACAAACTGCATGTAGAACTCCTGCCGTTCGCCCAAGAGATCAGGACGATCCTCATGATGATGCTCATCCTGAGGGGGAGAATAGTGCAAAGCGGCAGAAGACATCAGAGTTCGAAAGTTTAATACTTATACTAGCTATGGTGTTGAACATTGGAAGAATCCTCATGCGAAGATTTTATACATAAGGAAACATAAAGAGCCTGGAAAACCAAAGGAAGAGGTTTATTCGAACTCAAAGATTTTTTAGGTTGTCAAGACGTACTGGAAATTGGGTCATGAATACAAATTTATCACAGAGATTGTCGCAAGAAGAGCTAATAACTACCTAGTGTCAATAACTGAGCCAGACTATAAGAATCTCAATAAGAATGATATTGAGGACATATACTTGTTGATTATGAATGGCAAGGTACCGGATTATGCAGATACAAGATTGTTATGGTCTTTATTAGTATTCATTAGAAGTACAGTGATATGGGAAAGAGTGCATGACTTCCAACTTGGAATTGAAAGCTATTAACAGAAGGTTAATCTCACTGACCAAGAATAGCAAGAAAGAGAAATGTTCTCTATCATCTATGAGCCTGTGCATGGAATTATTTACAAGAATAGCAAGAAAGAGAAACGGGTGATGAGACATTCAGAGATCCGTAAGTTTTATGATGCAACGTTAAATAATGTGTAAGAAGGTCTGAAGAGTTATAATAATGATATCAAGTATGGGTATGTACAAAAATATCTCACTAAAGATGAAGCAGATTACTTGAAGTTGTTTGAAGAAGAGATTGAAGAAATATTGAAGCATCGTAGACAGATGAGAAAATAGGAGATGTTCGTGAATGGAAGACCACTTGGACCACGAAAAGAATGCCCTGAATAATCGACCCTTAGGGGGAGATTGTTAGGATCATTAAAAGTGTCGATTATGTGATTTTGTGTTATTTAGTCATTAGTCTTTCTTTTGTTAATGTCAAAGTAGTTTATAATAAGGTGTATTATTCTAAAATAATGAAATAGCATAATTACTAAAGTCTATGGACTAGAAGTGATAAGTTAGGAAAATAAAGGAAGGGAAGCCTCCTTTCCTCACCGATAAATACCCCTCTAATCTTCATTAGAGGGTGATGCCTTGTAACTAACTCTTCCATTTTCCCTCCATTTTTAATATCATTTGAAATTTGAATACTTGCTATCCTCTACTATTCTCTCTATGCTTCCATGATTGATATGTTTGATTCAAGATAAACGAGACCTATCAGAGGCCACCAACAATCACCAAAAACCTATAGGATGTGACACGACAGCGTATTATATAAGTAAAAACAATACGTAAGAAAATTTTGACGAGTATAGGATTGTTCCTAAGATATGAACAACATTACACCTAGACTTAACTAAGGTATTTTTACTCCCAAATTGGTGTGTAACCCGCTCTTATATGTATTTAAACATCTACCAAGTTTCGCCATCTAATTCTAATTTTAGATATGGTTATCTATGCATTTACAATTTTTAGCCAAGACATAAAAACTAAAATTCTGGAATTGACGCATGTTCATGGACCTGTATCTCATAATCTATAAATGGTACAAACACATGTCTTTCACTCCTGAAAATCACTTGAAGTCTAGTTTTCAAAACTTTAAGCCAATCAATCAAACCATTTACCAATCTACGGGAAATGGATTTTTACTAACCGTAAGTCAAAATAGAGAGTTGACTGAATTTCTACTCCTTACGGAAAATACCATAAATCCTAATCTATAATAGCAATGGATGTGAGGTTAATTGCTGGAGCCTCCCTAAGATGTCTAGTACTGACCCATGCTTTAAAACTCAAACTTTTAGTTAAAAACCCGGAGATTAACACGTTTTCTAATCAAAGGTCCAGACTTGACCTATTTTCGTATTTTGACCATAACTTCCTCATCCGGAGTAATTGGTTGACCATCCAACTATAACATGATGCTAAGACCTATATCTATTCAACCATATAATTTAATCACAGGCTCCAGGCCAAAAATATTTGAGAAAACATACGTTTTTGCTACTGATTTAAAACTGTCCCTATGAAATCCATCCAAACCTATCCTAAACTCATCCAAAACACAATCAACCCTCATGCAATGCTACTACACATCTCCTAAACATATCCCATACTTCATAACATAAATTTTTAGATCAAACCAAAGATCATAAGATCAAGAACATGCATGCCTCAAAAGGATCAAAATCAAGCACATGCATCTCCATAAAAATTAGACAACAATTTAGGGTTTTTAGAGGAGACTTACAACACAAAACAGAAGCAAGAAAAAGGATCAAATACAACCCTTAGGTGGGTGTGTAACCGCTTCCGAATCTACAAGGATTAAACCAAGACTAATAAAACTTTTTAATATACCCAAAACCTTCTAAAATCAAACCCTTGTTAACCCTTTTGCTTTAAATCAAGTCAAAAACTCTAAACCAAAATCTTCAAGAAATCAAGAACTTATGAACTCCATGCATGATGATTTTTATGGGTGTAGGATGATTAGGGTTTAAAACATTTTTTTGTGTTTGTGGTGATTTAGTATAGAATGAAGATGATTTGATGGTGATTTGAAGATGGAGTAATGGTGTTCTTGATGATGTGGCTCGAACAGAAAGAATGACCAGAGAACTTTTAGGCGTGAGAATAATATGACTATTATGTCATATGTGGTGTTGGTTTTATATAAAATAATTGAACTACCATGGTCTCATATATGGAATCTAAATATTCCAACCTAGAACATATCGACTAAATAAAAATTCTTGCCGTTGATTTACTTGGGTTAATGGTTCGGTTTATATAAAAAAATAAAGGGAGTGGGTTTAATTTGGGTTATATACTAGAATTTAGGGAAGGATTAAATAATAGAGTGTGACTGACTAGTATTTACATAAAAAACCCTCCCAAATTTAAAAAATTATATTTATTATTTTTGTTTTATACTCATAATGGCACATCTTATGTAGGGTGGATTGGGTTGGTTTGTTTGCTCTTTGTTTAGTTTACTTAGTTTCCGGGCCCCATAACCTTATTTAACTCGTTACTTTTTTTTAAACGCAAGTTTTGTCTCGGTTTAAGCCAAACACAGATAAAAAGGGGGGAAATAATTAAAATAGAATAAATAAACCCTAATGGCTAAAATATGGCATTCGTTGATGTAACAATTAAAATTAAAATATGATATTCACGAAAGAATTTAAATGACGATTTTAAATGAAAACCGACTAAATTAGAGAAATGAATCATGTAGAATTTAGGGAAATATTATAAATTCGGAAAAAGTAATGACCTTAAATACGGGGTTTTACAAATACATATGCCCTAAATGTAACACCGCTTAATAATCATTTGTTACATTAATATATCCAATCGGTATCCCGAACAGCTGATGTGTCATTTTTGGAATTATCAAAATTGCTCGCTCACCCCCATATTCAATGTGCTTGTTTCGGGCTCAAAACTCTTAACAACCTATAGACCCAATTTTGTGGGTGTCGTGTTCATCTTAAAATTTCCATTGAGAAATGTCCCAAATCTCATTTCAATAATGTTCCCTTTCTGCAAATTTGGCAGCCTGTCTCTAATGTTTACGAGATCCTTAGGTGAAGATCTAGCTTTGATTTTCGGTACTCTTTTGAGTGGTTCTTTTCTTTTAACTTTTTCAATGATTTTACTCTTATTTGTATCTTTGAAGTTTTATTTCCTTTAACTTCTTGAATTTTCCCTTTTTTTACTACCAATTTCTTCTTCTTGTTTTGGCTTCTATCTGATTCGTTGCTTATATTGTCATCATAATCTGATTTGGTTTCTTTGTCAGTGCGTTGAGGTGGGTTCAATGTCATGATATTTTTTTTTTTTTTTTTTTTTTTTTTTTTTTTTTTTTTTTTTTTTTTTTTTTTTTTTTTTTTTTTTTTTTATTATTTTTTTTTTTTTTTTTTTTTTTTTTCTTTTTTTTTTTTTTTTTTTTTTTTTTTTTTTTTTTTTTTTTTTTTTTTTTCTCGGGGGGTTCGGTTGCTAAAATTCAAAATTATAATCAGTTATAACATTTTGTAGATGCAGTAACTCATAATTATTTTAATATAGATGCATTAAAATATTTCTTACAAATGCCTTATTATTTCAATACAAAATTTCATACAGATGCCTTATTGTTTTAATACAAATGCACTAAACAAACAAACCGATGCCCTAATACATTATTAAAACAGATGCATTAAACAAAACTAACAAACTGATGCTCTAATTCAGTCTTAAAATAAATGCTCTATTTCATGACACCCTTATGCACTAATCAAACAATCAAACAAACAGATGCTCTGTTTTGATATAGTATGCTATTATCTAACAAACAAATGCTCTTTTTATGAAACTTTGATGCACTAGTCAAACACATAAAAGCTCAAACATATTTTAGCGTTCGACGGATTAATCATATTGCCTAATCATACTCAATGGGATGCTTTAATGTATCATACGATGCACTAATAACAATCAATGATGCCCTAATACAATATTAATAATGCATTCATGGGTGTGTTTGGCAATACACTAATCTATCACATACCATAACATTTATGACATATGTTAATATATATAATGACTAAAAACGTTGTTTGTATTATATTTTTCGACATCTCTACGTTTTAATAATGACAAATTGTAAAACGTTCTACGTTAAAAATAAACGTATACAAGTTATTAGTCGTAAATTTCCATTTCGACGTAAATCACTTAAGGTATGTACAAATAAGTATTAAACTTGTATAATGATCAAGGAAATAAGTTTTTGTCTTAAACCTTACATTTTTACAAATGTGAGAAAACATTTTTACAAAAATAAACTAGACAAAATATTTTGTAAATAATTTTTTTTTATTAATTATATAAATTTCAAATATGGTTTTCCCCCTAAAAACATACCACCTAAACCTGAAAAACATTTCCCCACTAAAAGACAAGAAAGTGAGCGTCCTACTCTGGAAGGTCCCTTTATAGGTGTGCTGGTCCCCAATATATATGGGGAGCCAATAATTTAGGGATCGGCCAGATTTATGACGCTCCTCAGCTTGCTTATAAATAGTGAATTATTTCCAAACTATTTCCATACCTTTTGCACATAGTTTCTTCTGTTCTAATTCCTTCTCTTATTCTATATCTTTCCTTGATCTTTAACTTGTTTAATCTTGTTTAACAAGTGATCCAGACTTCTTTCCTAAGTGCAAAAGAAGAACACACGTGATCATTAGGATACAAAGTGTTATTGTTTAGTGAGTCATTATGTAACATTGGTTACAATCTTCTTGTAGATCCGATCTATTTATTCTCAATCTTGTGTAGTCGTGTAGATCCGGCTAGTGTGTTAGCTCAGAATAGTTGTGTGAGGGTCGGTTAGTATTTAGTCTATAAAATACATTAGTCTAGTGGTAGATTGGTTCTAGCTAAGATTAGAACTCGACATCTAGCTTAGTGTCAGAAATTGGTATAAGCAACGTGTACGGTTTTCTCCGCTTGAAGGGAGCTTGTTGACATAGTGAACTCTCGAGTTGGATACTCGGGGAGTGGAGTAGGGCGAAGAAGAGCTTCATAGCCGAACCACTATAAATTCTCGTCTTGTGGTTTGATCGTTCTATCTCTTTATTATTCTTTCTTATATTTATTGCTTATATTGTGTTTATATTTATTGTGCTTATATATAGTGTTCATATATATATTGTTGCTTGATCTTACATAAATAAGAATCTAAAGTTTTTTAAACAAAGTTTTTTAAAACGTAAATTAACGGTGAAAATATTCAACCCCCCCCCCCTCCCTCCTCGCTTCTAGTTTCCACAACATACATACAAACAAACAAACAAACAAATATCTTATATGATTTTAGTATGATTTTATCTAACAAACATATTCTCTTTTCATCAGATTTTATGATACCTTGATGCCCTAATACAATCTTAAAACTGATGCCCTAATACAGTCTTTATACATACACAATACACAAACAAACTAGAGCCCTAATACATTATTAAAACAGATGAATTAAACAAACAAACAAACTGATGCCCTAATACAATATTAAAACAGATGCCATAAACAAACAAACAAATTGATGCTCTAATACAGTCTTAAAACAAAGCCCTTAAACAAACAAACTGATTCTCTTATACAGTAATAAAACATATGCTTTAAACAAACAAACAAACAAACTGATGCCCTAACCTTTTCATTTCATTATCCAATCTCACACAATTATGCCCTAATTTTCTCACCTGTTGCACTAACCATTGAGAAGGTTTTTAAATTGAGAAGATTGATAAATCTTCGTTTGAGCTATTGATTCATATTTATTGATTTGATTCACAAGTATACATCAATTAATAGTAAATCAAAACTATAAATCATAAATTTGATTTACAAATCTTTGTTAAAATCGAGTTATGGTAATGATTTATTAAATTTGTACATATGATTCATAATGGTTCTTTTATCGCAAAATCATGAAATTTTTAACAATGATTTAATTTCTTTTCATAAATTTTGGATTATAATCACATTAAAATGAATTCTACACTTGAAAAACTTGAATCGAAGTTAAAAATCTATTGTTTTTGAAAATCCCTCTCAATTGAGAAAGATTTTTTCCTTCTCAATGGATTCAGTATATATATATATATATATAGGCTTTGGTTCCATTAAGAAAGTTTTTATTTTGAGAAAAAGAAAAAATCTTCTTTTGAACAATTGATTCTTATTAATTTGATTTGATTCACAAGTAAACATCATTTAATAGTGAATCAAATGTATAAATCACAATTTTGATTCACAAATCCTTATAAAAATCGAGTTATGATAATGATTCAATAAACTTGTACAGATGATTCAATATTGTACTTATATTGCAAAATTGAGAGTTTTTTTAACAATGATTCGATTTTTTTACACATTTTGGATTATAATCACATTAAAATGAGTTCCACACTTGGAAAACTTGAATCAAAGTTAAAAATCTATCATTTTTGAAAACCTTCTCAATCTTCTCAAAATAAAAACATTCTCAATGGATCCAGCTTATATATATATATATGTTATATATTATTTTATAAATATATATATATATATTTATATATATATATATATATATATATATATATATTACTATATTATAGTATATATATAGTGAGAGAGAGAGAGAGGAGTGAGAGGAGAGAGATGAGTTCTAGAGAAAACCTCTTCTCTATAGAAAAACCTAGAAAACTAAACTACATGGTAGATTTTGTAAACATTCAAACTTTAAGGTAAACTTTAAAAAATAACTTTATTTAATTATACGTAATTATATAATTTAATAGATATTTAAATACTAAAAATTGAATTTAAAAAAAATCGAATTTTTTTTTTCAAAAAATGTTTTTTTCCAAAAAAACAATTCGAAATTTTTTCTGTTTTTGAAAAAAAAATTCAAAAAAAATTGATATTTGTATGTTTAGGGTAATGTGTAATCATAATCGGTTAAAAGTTCGAAAATTTGACAAAAAAGTTCAAAATTTTGAAAAAAAAATTGTTTTTTTTAAAATTTGAAAAAAAATTCAAACTTTTTTTCAAAATATGTGTTACGGCATCTCTTAGTATGATAAGAGCATCAGGTTAAGTTATGGCATCTGTTTGTTTTGTTTTGTGCATCCATTTGTATGAACATTAGGGCATCATTTTGTATGTTTCACCCAAAATATGTGTTAAGACATCTCTTAGTATGATAAGAGCATCATGTTAAGATAGACATCTGTTTGTTTTGTTTAGTGCATCCATTTGTATGAACATTAGGGCATCATTGTGTACGTTTAGGGCATCTATTTGTATGTTTAGGTTAACATGTAATCATAATCATTTATCGATTATTGTTATGATAAGGGCATCTGTTAGTATAATTAGGGCATCACACGAAGTGTTACAATATTTCTTAATATAATAATACAACATTTGTTTGTTTTAAAACAGATGCCCTTTAGTATCTCAAACAGATGCACTGAAATGCATACTTATCGAAAAAAGTAGAGAAAAAAAAGTTTGTGAAAAGAAATTTTCGGGAAAAAAAAATTCGGAATTTTTTTTCAAAAAAAAATATTTCGAAAAAAAATTTGAATTTTTTTTTTCGGAAAAATTTGTTTTTAAAATTTTCGGTTTTTTCTTTTAAGTTTTCGAAAAAAAATTTAAATTAAATTTCTGAAATTTTTCAAAAAATTTTCAAGTTTTCTAACTTTTTTATCAAAATTTTTAAATAAAATTACTAACAAATTTTTTTTTATCAAAATTTCAAGTTTTCGAACTTTTTTTCAATTTTTTGATTTGAAAAATATCGATATTTTCGAATTTTTTTTCAAAATTTTGAACTTTTTTCAAATTTTCAAAAAAAAATATCGATTTGTTTTTCAGATTTTCGAACTTTTTTTCAAATATTCGATATGAAAAATATCGATTTTTTTTCAAATTTTCGAACTTTTTTCTTATTTTCGAACTTTTTTCAAGTTTTTGAACTTTTTTTCAAATTTTCAAAAAAATTATCTATTTTTTTCAAATTCTCGAACTTTTTTTCAAAATTTTGGAACTTTTTTTCAAATTTTTGATTTGAAAAAATCTATTTTTTCAAATTTTCGAATTTTTTTTCAAAATTTTGAACTTTTTTTCAAATTTTCAAAAAAAAATATCGATTTTTTTTCAAATTTTCGAACTCTTTTTCAAATATTCGATTTGAAAAATATCGATTTTTAAAAAAAATTTGAACTTTTTTTCTTATTTTCGAACTTTTTTTCAAATTTTTGATTTGACAAATATTGATTTTTTTAAATTTTCGATTTTTTTTGGAACTTTTTTTCAAATTAAAAAAAAAAATATCGATTCGTTTTTTCAAATTTTCGAACTTTTTTTCAAATATTCGATTTGAAAAATATCTATTTTTTTTTTCAAATTTTCAAACTTTTTTTTTCATATTTTCGATTTTTTTTTCTAGTGTTCGAACTTTTTTTCAAATTTTCGAATTTATTTTCCAATTTTTGAACTTTTTTTTAAATTTTCGAAATTTCTTTTCAAATTTCCAACTTTTTTTTTCGAATTTTCAAAAAAATCGTTTTTTTTCAAATTTTCGATATTATTTTTTT
>BQNB010210369.1:0-2500 GCA_026074375.1 Tanacetum coccineum
GATAATGAACGTATTAAAATATACGTATACATCAATTAACTTGTAAAATATGAAATTTATAACTTATTCGAAAATTGTTAGTATAAAATAGATGTTGGGGTACGGAGTGGATTAAATAGGGCTTACTGGTCTGGGCCAATGAGCTATTAGTGGATTGGATCTTGTACTAGAACAAATGAGGGATATGGAATCCTGCACAAATGAGAAGAAACCGTTAGTCTTACCGTTGGGACGGACCCCACGATTGGACTCCGGCGTAAGAGTAAGCATTCATGTTGTCAGACAATGTGTGTGTGATGAAGAGTGTCAGAGAATTGTGTACCTTGTGGTGTGTCAGGAGACTCCTATTTATAAAGGAGCCTGGTAATAGGGTTTCCTAGTATTTCGCTTATAGTTGTAGTGGCCAGAGTGAGACCCTTGTCGGGCAAGGATCCGTGATGTGTGCTTAAACACATATCGTTATAACCTCGGAAAACACTATAAATCGGACTAAAAATACTAAAATATGTTTAATTATATTGCAAATATGTTTGTTTGGTATTTTTATGTCTTACAGGTACTAAGGATTGAAAACAAAGCAAAAACAGAATTTTTCGGGTTCGATTCAATCAAGTTTTCTCATTATTCAAGACCAAGACGAAGTCGTTAATATTTCTCGAACATGCCATTGAAAAGAACACGAAAATTCGAGTCCAACGGTGTCTTCATCTTTTATTAGGCCGACCCGACACCATTTATATGGGTCAGACCGACCCATACTTATTTAAGTCCAAATGTAACAATCCAAGCCCAATTCCTACTTATAATGTACTCATCCCACATTGAAGAATAATAAGCAGCCCATGTACTTATGGCTCGGCCCAAAACAATGATTTTAAGTCGACTTTTCAAGATTTCATGCTATGTGTGCATTTGATGAAACGAGTCGGAATTTAACCCGCGCGTTGCGGCGGGGGCTAATTTGTTAGTCCGGCGTGTTGGTTAAAGTTTTTTTTTTGTTTTTTACTATTAATGCAACGTGTTGATTAAGCAAGTACGTATAACAGGAGGATTGCAATAATGACCTCGTTTTTTTTCCCGATATGAAGATCTTTTTGGCGATATTTTGCGGAGCCGTTTTTCTTAATTTATTTTATGCGGGTTTATTTGTTCGGTCTCATGTTTAATAGTTTGTTTTTTTAATATAGGCTTATGTATTAGGTCTCATGTCGCGGGTTGTAATTTTTTGGCCTCATGTCGCGAGTATTTTTTTTTATTTGAATAAATCAGTACTTTTATAAAAAAAAATTCCTATTTTTTGCCAAGCAATTTTTTTATATTGCCTACTTGAAACCAAAAAAAAAGATTCAAATGGGCCGCCTCAAATTTTTGGGCTAATGGTGGCCGGGCCAAAGTAGAGCCCAAAAAAAAGTTAGGCTAGATGTTGGACTAAACTTAAAAAATAAAAATAAAATACTTGAGCCGGGCCAAAGTAGAGCCCAAAAAAAAAAAACTTTGGCCGGGCCAAATTTGGCCCAAGTCAAACATGACAACTGTAGATGAACAGTGGTCAAATGTTTGTGAATTGAGTGATATATAAATATAAATATAAATATAAATGCAACGTGTTGATTAAGCAAGTACGTATGACAGGAGGATTGCAATAATGACCTCGTTTTTTTTCCCGATATGAAGATCTTTTTGGCGATATTTTGCGGAGAAGTTTTTTTTTAATTTATTTTATGCGGGTTTATTTGTTCGGTCTCATGTTTAATAGTTCGTTTTTTTAATATAGGCTTATGTGTTAGGCCTCATGTCGCGGGTTGTAATTTTTTGCCCTCATGTCGCGAATATTTTTTTTTATTTGAATAAATCAGTACTTTTATAAAAAAAAATTCCTATTTTTTGCCAAGCAATTTTTTTATATTGCCTACTTGAAACCAAAAAAAAAAGATTCAAATGGGCCGGCCCAATTGGACTAAACTTAAAAAAAAATAAAAAATACTTGGGTCGGGCCAAATTTGGCCCAAGTCAAACATGACCACTGTAGATGAACAGTGGTCAAATGTTTGCTCCTTGAGATATAGAGTAATGATAAACATCTAAAGGTTGGTTTAAAGAATAATTAATAAACTGCCTAGTGGTGCCTTTCGTATTAATCGTTTAGTTATAGCTTATGTGGTTGGACTCATGGGCGGGTTGTAATTTTTTGCCCTCATGTCGCGGAGTTTTTTTTTTTTATTGAATTTTCAGATTTTAATTTTTTATTTTTTGCCAAGCAATTTTTTTATATTGCCTACTTGAAACAAAAAAAAAGATTCAAATGGGCCGGCTCAAAATTTTGGGCTAATGGTGGCCGGGCCAAAGTAGAGCCCAAAAAGAAGTTAGGCTAGATGTTGGACTAAACTTAAAAAAAAAAATACTTAAGCCAGGCCAAAGTAGAGCAAAAAAAAAACAAAAAAAAAAAAAGTTGAACCGGGCCAAATTTGGCGTAAGGCCCAAGTCAAACATTTGACCACTG
>BQNB010210369.1:5000-10274 GCA_026074375.1 Tanacetum coccineum
GTTTTTAAAAAAACCGGGTTTACATTTGCATCTCTAGTTTTATGTGACAGAAAGTGAATTTAGTTTGTAGAAAAATGATTTCTAAGCCTAAGTGGTGTGCCAAAAATAGTCACTCACCAATATACACTATCCATAATTACAACTATGCTGGGTGTAAATTCAAATTTTGGATTGGTGAATATGAGAAGAGAGAATGAGTGTTTGAAACTTGTCAACATGTGAGTGGAGTAGGCCTATTTGTAGGTCTATTATGTAGGCCTTCTAATATCATAACTCTAGTTTGTAATATATTAACTGTTGTGGTTAATAGTTTTGTTTTGTTTTAATATTGTGTCGAACCGGATTCAACCTCTAAGGCCGGAGCTTAAGGGTCTAGTAAACTAACTTAATATTTTAAGTTTAAAGCTTTAAGCTCCTAAACTTATTTATTTTGATAGATTATTAGATCGGGTGGTTTTATATCCATTTGCGGTTCTTCGACTCGGGTCTATTTCCTTTCTCTTTTCAATTCTTTAGTGTAGAATTATTTAATTTAATATGATTTTATTTGCTTATTCTATTATTATGCTTAGTGAGTAGATTTTCTTATATGCTTGTTAAGTGTTAAATTGTTTAGTAAATTAAGTGTGATTATAGAAAAGGAAAATATTGATTAGTGATTTTTATATTACTTAAATTATTGTTTTGGTTATTCGAGCGGGTAAAAGCCGTAAGAATAATTAGGCGTTAATTTAGTAATCGATATCTTAATAAAAGTTGTTTTCAATATAAGCCAACGTTGTGAGAAGATAACTTGTTAGAAATATATTGGTTCATCGATACGGACTTACTTAATTAAATCACACTTAAGGATCTAAACGAATCACTTAACAATCATATTCTTTTTATATATATCTCTTCGTTCGATTGCTTTGCTTAGTCGTTAATTAGTATAATTTAGTTTATTATTAATTTATATTTAGTTTAAAATTTTCAAAATCAAAAATTAAAAGACAATCAAGCTTTTTACTTAAAAACATTAACGTGGTTTTCTATTCATCTCTCGTTGGGATACGACACCGGGTGGATAAACTTTTACTTTTCCTAAAGTAAATTTTCATATCTATACGGGATACTCTCTATACTATTACTATTTGATTATATTTAGTTATATAAATTATATATTTATATACGACTATTATATTATCAAATCAATCCACGATAATCGTGACTACAGACACGGATTCCTTTTCGCGTCCGCCTTGCTATGTCCGGGCCGTGCCAATGCGATCCTGGGCATAGTTTTGGCCTGCTTATTTGTTTAGTTGGATCCGGAGCCCATTGTAATGATACGGCCTAGGCCCAGAGGCCTGTATACGTCATCAAGTCCTCCCAGTCTAGTTATTTTATTAAGTACGACACTGTTGGCTTGTAACAAATGTTACTAGACTAAGGTTTCACGATAGTCCTATTATCTTCCGCGGTTAACCTTTCCGTGATGTTTCGTTGTACCTGTTAGGTGAAGCGTGTGATACGTAGACCCTTCTTGACCTCTCGTCTTCTGACTGATTTGACTTTGTGGTCCACTTACCTAACTGTCATCACTATTTTTACTTTTAATCTGATCCATTCATTCGGACATGGTGGACGCGTAGTTCCTCATTGGATTACTTTGAATTAATAATTATACCATGGGTCTAAATACCTAGATCAGTTCTCATGTTTTTTTACTTCTTCTTATACCACTATGTCATTGTTTTAAAAATTCTTAAGCTATTTAACTGTTTCTCCTTGACTTCTTGCTTTATTTCGAGATCTTTAGGCTTTCAGGTTATGCCTGATTTGCTTATTTTTGTAACATGGACCGTGTTACGGATATTAACTCCGTTCTTACTCAAATGGCTTCCTTTGATTCCTTTTGTGAAAACTTTTATATTCAATGGTGAAGCGAAACCACGAGGTAAAAACGAATATGATAAAAATAATTTTACATTAAACGGGATACTTTTCTGAAAAGTTTAATTTACGTACGGTTCGAGACGAATAATTGTTTTAAGCATAGCTCGCAATTAATTAAAATGACGATTTCAATAAAATGTCTAAATATAAATAAAAGTAACTCAATAAAATTTATAAATAAATTATGAGATTAGAAATAGTAGTGACCTTAAATACGGGGGTTTACAAAGATTTTGTGTCGCGTCCATAGGATTGAGCCCACAGTTGGGCTGTTCCGCTGTTTTTATGTAAATTCTAAAAATAAAGGGTGGATGTCGTTTAGTAAGCGTCCGGATAGCGACGCCGTGTGTTATACAAAACCCCTAGATTCGTTAAAACGCTGGAACGATCATTTCTTTTGGGTTGATTCCTTTGCGTGTCCTGCGTCCTTTTCGTGGCATACCGCAAAAAATGTCTCTAAGGACCTTTTTCCGAAGCCAATGAAATTTCGTGCGGATGACTATGCTTTCCTTGCTGCTCATCCGGCTCCGTTCCGGAAGTTTCCGGAACCTTTCCTTTGTTTGATTGGGATGAGCCGCCATTATACCTTAGATGAGGATACTTATCCTACTTTTCTTCATGAGGATGGAACGGGTGGGTGTTTGTCGTTATTTTTAACTTATCCTGTGGTTTTTGAGGCTTGTGTTTGATTATTTGTTTATTTTGCAGAGATGGACCTTTTTGCCTTCATTCAGGTGGTTGATCCTACTAAGGTGAAAGTAGGGGAACGGGAGCGTGCGGAGGGAGAAGCACGGCTTTTGGAAACTACCGTAGGGCGTGTGGTTCCACTTCTACCTGTTGCCCCAGCTCGTGCAGAAAGTGAGTTAGATGCGAGTGTGGATAAATTGTTTGATGAAAGTGGTGGTGCAGATCAAGGAGATTCTGCTACAGGTGGTGGTCAGGAAACTGAGGCTGATATAGTTGCGGGTGTTAGGTTTGTTGATGCAGAGAATGTGGCTGTTAAGAAACCGAAACGCCCACGGAAGAAAAGACAGGTTGCTGCGGATGCTAGTGGCCCCTCTCATCCTCCGAAAAAACTAAGGAGCGATCATGGAACTTCAGGTGGGGCCGCTAGTGCTGGTAAATCCCCCACTGTTCGGTGTTGAGGCTGTGGCTACTCTTCCCTTTGTTACCTCTTCTATTTCTGCCACTCCTGAGCATGAGAGTGGTGTTCCTGCCGATTCTATCACTGGTTTAAATTTACGCACCGTTGGTGCTTTCGCAAGGTTCGTCATTTCTTCAGACTCTTCCCACCATGTCCCAGACCTGAAGGTGATTCCATTGTCAGGTCTGTTGTGGTTCCACCCATGATGACCGAGGCAGTTACTACTACTCACGTTGCTACTATCCCTTCCGTTATGGCCCCGGAATCTGGGACCAAGGCTGCTACTCCAGTTCATGCCTCCATGTTTCATGATTCTGAGTCAACGGGAACGGCAAGACCGGATGTCACGGGTTCTTCTCATCCTCCCGTGAAAGAGCTTTCCATAGGATCCCGAGAGGTTGATTCTGAGAGTCTTCATGAGATTTTTGTTCCGCGTTGGAATATTCCTAACGACTCTCTGCTAGATAACCTGGATGCCTCCAGGGAGTTTATTGATCATGTGGCCCCTCCAGTTTTGTTTGCGCAGATCCGCGACATGGATTATGATGAGTTGTTTACAGAGTTCAGTGTTGGGACTGCCCGCCAAGCTTGTTTGAGTGCGGAAGTGAGGATGCGGACTGAGTATTGCTTGAGTGAGAAAAGGAGGTTAGAGTCTGAGTCTGAGAAGCAAGCTGGTTTGTTGAAGTCCCGGGATGAAGAGATTGAAAATTTAAAAACTCAACTTCTGCTGAAGGAAGCCGAGGCGGCGGAGGTTGCTCACCTTCGTACCCAAGTGTCTGCCTTTGAAGCCGCAGAACAAGTGCATGTTGACGAGCTAAATACTTTGAAGCAGAGAAACGTGGCTCTTGAGGATGAGAAAGAATCTCTTAATGGGAAGGTTGCGGAGCTCCAATCTCTGGTATCTGTTAAAGATCGTGAGCTTAAGGATGTTGATGCTACTGTGACCTCCCTTAAGTCTCAAAATGATGGGCTTGCGGATCAGGTATATATTCCAAAACTTATGTGTCTTTTGTATTACATATGTACTTTTTTTCTTACACTTTTGCTTTGGCAGGTGCGTGCGTTGGAGATTTCCTCTTCTGGACTTCAGGAGAAGGTCACAGTATATGAAAATTTCATGGGGCAGCTTGAAAGTTTTCAAGATGACCGGATGAAGGTTGTCAATGATAAGTTTGACCAGCTGCATACTGATTTTGTGGAGATGGCCCTTCATCTGGAAGAAAAATTCTATCCTCACCTGCTGACTACCATTTCCTGCCGCAGATGGCTTCTTACCCAAGGCATGGAGCTTGCGGTTGTTAAGTGCCTGAATTCTCCTGAATACCTTTCCATGCTCGGAGCAGCTATTAGTAAGGCCATTGAGAAGGGTATGCAGGATGGGCTATCCGCTGGGATCACCCATGGCAAGGAAGGCAGGTCTTTGACGGATGTTGCGGCTTATAACCCTTCTGCGGAAGTTGACTACGTTTCTGCTTTACAAGCACTTCAAAGTGTAAACTTTTCCTTGCTTGCAGAACTGAAAGCCAATAAAGATGCTAGTGTCGAGACCCTAATGGACCTCCTTCGTCTGGAGGAGCCTCTTGCTGAAAAATTAGGGTTTGCTTGAGTTGCACCTATTTATTTGGACCAGTGATGGTTCTTATACATAACTCGCCAGACCAAACTGTTTTTTGTGCCCACTGCCCTATCGTGCTTTAGATGTTTTGATATCAGAGTCTGGGAAGATTAGGGAAAAACATTCGCCTAACACAAAGGTCAGCTTTCCGTGATTGTTTTTGTTCCGTTAGCTGAGCCTTTTTCTTCCACGGCTTTGGTAGGTACAGTGGGTACTTCCAGTGTTGTCCCTGTTGTTTCCCATACCACTACAGCCTTGTCTACGACCTTTGCCTCAACAAGCATTGTCCCTCCTATTACCATAGAGGATTACAAGTTTACGGGCGTTGGTGGTCCGGAGGGTACTCAAGGGAGCGGTGAGGTTACTTCTTTCCCCCAGTCAGTTAAGTTTGAAAAAGAGGAGTTAGATATTACTCCGGAGCGCGATCCTCCCAGCTAAACTTGATCTTGACATGCTACTTTTGTTATTCTTGTTTGATATATTTTTTTGTGTCACGGCCGTATGTGGCCTTTTTGTGGAGGTGCTTTTTAGATATGTTTGTTGTGGCTTTATTTGAACTATGACGTCAGTAATATAA
>BQNB010210373.1:0-10274 GCA_026074375.1 Tanacetum coccineum
TAACTTGGTAATCTTCTTAATTTCTCTTCTTAAGTATTATATTATATATATTTTTACGTGTGTTAAAACTTCACATCAACACTCTCGATGTGTTACAAAAACACTTTAACGAGTGACACGTCGATTGATTTTCAAATCAATTTTCTCGTTTATCACTAACGTAAACCTGCAGGTCAAACGGTGGTAACGACAACCTCAATCCCATTCAAATGCTCAATCTACGAAGACATACTATCTAGAAAGCTCAAGATTTAAAGACAAAGACTTCCGCTAACTCTGATTTGAAGCTTTCAAGATAATGCAAAAGTATGAGCATGTTGGTCAAAGATACAAGATCGCAAGATGGCATAGACGATAAAGACAATGACAAAGGCTCAAAGTCAAGATCGCAAAGCATGAAGGAACAAGTTTACAACAAAGAACGAAGACAAAGACCAAGAACACTTGAGCTTAAACGACAAAAGCAATCTCACTGATCTCATGAAGGAGTGTCATCAATGAACTCACTTCGGGGGAGATTGTTAGCCTCAATTTTATTGAGTCAATAAAGGAAGCTCGTTCCCGTGTTCAAGACCTCACTTCGGGGGAGATTGTTAGCCTCAATTTATTGAGTCGAACAAGGAAGCTCGGTCACTCTACGATGGAGCTTCGGTCTTTATTTAGTCAACGTTGTAACAAAATAATATCGGGAATCGGGCTCGATAGTTAATCTAATATTGTATATGTTTCGGGTTTAATCCCAAGCAAAACCCGAGCCCGGGTCCTAGTTAAATATCCCGTGCGTACCTTTAACGTGACGGGGTATATAAGCTTTTTCTTCTTTAGAAAAAGCTAGTTGTTTCAATATATAAAAATCTTCTTTTTCTCATTCTCTCTAACCTCTCTCTTCTTTCTCTCTCTAAAACAACTCAATCTTTCTTTATCTCTTTTCTTGGTTCGATTCGTGGTTCGTAATATGAAGTGAAAGTGTAAATCGGGTTCCTACAGATAGCGAAGACATCGAAGGGGGTCACTGGAAGTCCAAATCAAAAAGGCATAGGTCAGATACCTATGAAGACGATCTCTCTCAGCCTTGGACGTGTGAAGAAAGAAACCCTTTCACGACCCGGATCCAACACTTTGACTCCTCAAGGACAAGGATGCCTAGCCATGTCAAAACTTATGACGGAAGTGGGGATCCGGAAGACCACATAAAGCTATTTCAGTCTGTAATGAGTTAACGGTATGAGATAACGAGATTGGAATGATATGAATTTGGAATGGAATTTTGGGATGAAAATGAGAATTTGCGTGAGTTAAGGCCGAACACTTGTACAATAAGATAATTTTGTACGAGTATTGATATAGTGAGTATATATATTTGGTCGTTGCCGGGTACATTGTGCGCTTGCGTAGAGATTTATTGTGTCTTGCGTTATTTGAGATTGTGCGGTTGCTTTGATTGCTGATTGAGGTGAGTTCTCGTAGCCCCACTTTTTACTGGTTTTTCCGTTGGGGGAAAATGATACTCAAATGTGTTTTGAAATGTTTTGAATTGATCTGTGCGAAATGTGATTTTGTTTTTTAGGACAAGATATGTGCTTATGACTGCTATGTGAATATTATGTGTTGTATGATTGTTTGGAGCAGATGGGTAGGCCTACCTAGTATTTGTATGATTGTTTGGATCGGAGGGGTACGCCTACCCAGTATTTGTGTGATTATTGGAGCGGATGGGTACGCCTACCCAGGTTTATGTGTGGTCCTGCCCTAATTTTAGTGCTCAAGTTGGTAGGCCTTTTAGGTATGTAATTTACATATGGTTATTGATTAGCGGTGATGCTAAGGTTGTTTGCATATATTCACTGTCATATAGCACTATTGTCTACTATTGAAATATTGGCACAACTTTTAGGTTCAAGGTCAAACCTACGAGCTCACCAACATTATTGTTGACGTTTTCGAGTATCATTTTCAGGTGTCTCAAATCAAAGGTATGTGATTGGTATTGGAAGAGAAAAGATGTAACCCAAGGGACTGGGTAGAGATGGACGTGGTTTTGACTTATGTTAAGATTTTAACTTGTAAAGTTCTGTAAAACTTCAGTTTTATGAATGTAAATTATAAAGTGTATGATCTTGTATCTTGTGCGATGAATGGTATCGTCGCATCCCGTGTTTTCGCCATTGACGGGGTGTGACACCCGTATATCTAGTTTTATCATGTGCGTTTTCTAATATTTACTAAGTATAATAATTTATAAAATTTTTGGCATGACCCGTTCGTGTTTACACATTTTCTAAAGTCATAGACTTTAATAAAAACCATTTTCAAATCACTTTCAATCCACTTTTCATAATTATAAACTATACATCATCAAAACCCTTTTATTATTTAATCAAAAGACTATTTGGACCCTTATTGGGCTTTTAGGCCCAATAAGCCTAATCTTATTATTCGCACGTCTAATGTTTAAAATAAGTTAAACGTAACGCATCTAAGTCGTACACTATTAAATAAGCTATTCATGAACTTATTCAATAAGCTAGACCGTAGCTTTACGCCTTGGTGTGTTGTATTTATGTTGGGCCTTGGTCCGTTAAGCCCAAAAATGTAGTTTTACTTATCCATATCGTCCGATAAGAAAAACATTAAATAATAAACACACGACTTAATAATAAGCTATCAATAAGCTCACAATAAGCCAATCAATAATAAGCCGACCACATAAGCTCTAAAATAAGCTCATGGTGATAGGCCTTGTTTATGGGACGCGGCTATAAGCCCAATAAGCTATATTCAGGCTTATTTATTAAGCCGGATAAGTTTATCATTTGTCCTTTCAAAATAAGCTAGAAAACAAGTTAACAAATATAAGCCAAAACAAAATAAGCTAAACAAACACTTCTTTCTTTCCTAGTTTGGACGGAACCAAATAATAAGCCCATTAAGCTCAAAAATAAATAATCAAATAAGCTTTTCCAAAAGCTTATTAACATAAGCCGAATATTATAAGCTATAACATACCATTTTTATTACATAAAAATAACCACGATCACAAAACTATAATTTCCTTATATTTCTTTTTATAATTTTCAAAATATATGCATAACCTTTTAAGGTTTATGTAGTTTTAAAATCTTTGTTTTTACAAAATAAGTTGTACAACTAGCATGTATGCATCAAGATGATTATGAAAGTACAAGTTATTAAAATTGAAGCTTAACAAAGTTTGAAGGTTATTAGAAGGATGAACAAGACTAATACAACCCAAATGTTGTTTAACAAATACCCGAATAATACAAATGATCAAACCTTCAACAAATCTTCAAGAGTTTTTTTTATCAAAGATGGAAAAATTATGAATTTGTATATGTGTGTGTGTGTTTTTCGTGGCTAGGGAGAGCAAGAGAGAAAAAAAGAAAACTCAAATGCTAAGTGTGTGTGTAAGTGAATGAGAATGAAATGATAATGAATGATATATGACAAGACACACACACACACACTCACACACACTTGTGTGTGCCGATTGGTTAGGGGCCAAGGATAGAGGGACCAAAATGATCTACCTATCACACCATTACTCGTACTAGTCCTTCACCTTAATTCTTGCTTGCATGTCTAGAGAAATTTAAAATTTTAAACTTAGGATACGTACATATATGATGCATATCCGGTTGCAAGTGAGGCCAAGGGGGGGGGACGTTTTCACCGGAGGTTGAAAGATCCTTTGATCACGAGTTTTTGTAAATTAAAGGTTTCCAGATGCATGTATAAAAAAGTATAGATAAATTCCACGGAACATGTAGATAACGAAATGAGTAACGGCATCATGATAAATTATGAAATTTAAAATATTGCTTAAAAACATAAAAACGCAGCTATTGCCAAAATACTACAATGTTTAGTGCCCTGGTTCGCTCCCGGCGACGATTCTCATATAATAACGGAACAACTTCCCGGTTAAACGGTAAAGCTAAACGAAACTCTTAAAAATTCAAATTACTAAACGGAAACGGCTAAATTATTGAACGGAAATTCTCGGGTTGTCACATTCTTTCCCCGTTAAAGAAGCTTTGTCCTCAAAGCTTAGGACGCAACCTCTGCCGCGGGTGCAGAGTTGGTAAAAAGGTGTTGGTACTTCTTTTGCATTTGGTCTTCACGCTCCCACGTAAACTCAGGACCTCTCCTAGAGTTCCAAAGTACCTTGACAATCAGAATACGACTTTGCTTGAGACGCTTGACCTCACGGTCCATGATTTCGACAGGTTCTTCGATGAAGTTCAATTTGTCGTCAACCTAGATTTCATCCAGTGGTATAGCAAGAGGTTCATCAGCTAAGCATTTCTTCAATTTCGAGACGTGAAATGTATTATGAACTCTGCTCAATTTCTCTGAGAGTTCAAGACGATAGGCAACGGTTCCTATTTTAGCAATGATCTTAAAAGGTCCAATATAACGAGGGTTCAACTTTCCCCGTTTGCCAAAACGTATCACTCCTTTCCAAGGAGATACTTTCAACATGACCTTGTCTCCTACTTGAAACTCAAGAGGTTTTCTTCTTACGTCAGCATAACTCTTTTGACGATCACGGACGGCTTGGATACGGCTCTTGATTTAAACGATCTTCTCAGTCGTCTCGTGGATGATATCTGGGCTAGTGAGCTGACAATCTCCAACTTCAGCCCAACAGATAGGTGATCGACACTTGCGCCCATACAACGCCTCAAACGGAGCAGCCTTAATGCTGGTATGGTAACTGTTGTACAAGAATTTCTACCAATGGTAAGTGTCTATCCCAACCTTTTCCAAAGTCGAGTACACAGGCACGTAACATGTCCTCCAACGTTTGAATGGTTCTCTCACTCTGACCATCGGTCTCTGGGTGGTAAGTTGTATTCATATCCAATCGAGTACCTAATGCTTTATTAAGTGATTTATAAACATGTGAAATAAATTTTCCATCATGATCAGAAATGATCGAAATTGGCACTCCATGCTTAGAAACTACTTCCTTCAAGTACTGTCTCGTCAACTTCTCTAACCCGTCATCTTCTCGCATAGGCAAGAAATGAGCAGACTTAGTGAGACGATCAACGATTACCCAAATCGTGTCTTGGCCGACTGCCATCTTTGGCAACTTAGTCACAAAATCCATTGTTATATTCTCCCATTTCCGTTGTGGGATCTCTGGTTGAACCAACAAACCCGATGGTTTCTGATATTCTATCTTAACCTTGGCACATGTTAAACACTTGCTGACATAAGTGGCAATTTCTGCTTTCATGTTGGGCCACCAATACAACCTCTTAAGGTCCTAGTATATCTTATCCGATCTAGGATGGATGAATACTTTGACTTATGCTACTCATGCATAATCAAGGCCCTCAACTCTCCGAAATACGAAATCCAACTTCGGTTATTCAAACATAATGTTCCGTTAGCACGAGGTTCTAGCTTGTTAATCATGCCATGCAAATCTTCGTTGATGAAGTTCTCCTCCTTTCTGGCTTCCGATTGAGCACTCAAAATCTGCTTAGGAAGGTTTAACCCTATAGTCATAACTAAGGCTCGAACTCGTATCGGCTTGTTTCTCTCCTTTCGGCTCAGGGCATCAGCCACCACGTTCGCCTTCTTTGGGTGATATCAAATCTCACAGTCGCAGTCACTTAACAACTCTAACCAACGTCGTTGTCTCATATTCAGCTCTTTCTAATCGAGAATGTGTTGCAAACTCTTGTGATCAGTGAACATAACGCATTTTGTGCCGTACATATAGTGTCTCCACATCTTCAGGGCAAACACTACTACTCCTAGTTCCAAATCATGGGTGGTATAGTTCTTTTTGTAAACCTTGAGTTGGCGGGATGCGTAGGCTATGACCTTCTCCATTTGCATCAAAACTGCGCCTAACCCTTTATGCGAAGCATCGCAGTATACCACGAAGTTCTCACTTCCCTTAGGTAAAGCCAAAATCGTTGCACTATACAGTTTTTTCTTCAACAACTGAAACGCAGCCTTTGCCTTTTCTCCCCAATCAAACTTCACACTTTATAGAGTCAGTTTCGTCATAGGTCTAGCGATTTTTGAAAAACCTTCGATAAATCGTCAGTAGTAACCAGCCAACTAAGGGGTAATAATTGACGGATCTCGGTTGGTGTCTTGGGTGGATGCACTTATCCTTAGATTGACGTCGATCTTGAGCGGGGATCACGTGAATGCTCACTATCGCAATCACGTTGACCAAGATATTGGACCTTCGACAGTCAAAACTTTCTTACTTTGAAAACTTGCGTTATATTTCTTCTCACCTTCAATAACTTTAAAATCAACTTAAGGTGTCCTTCGTGCTCCTTTATGACTTGGAGTAGATCAAAATTATCATCGTTTGAATACTAATCCACGTATTCTATCCAGATACGGTTGGCCCACACGATATTAATCTAATCATGAATATTGCGGTGCGTTAGTAAACCAAACGGCATTACTTGGATCTTGTAGTGTCCATAGCGGAGTCCATAAAAAAAAAATGCTGTCTGGGCAAATGTCTTTCCTCGCGAACTCTGAGTTGGTGATAACCAGATCTTAGGTCGATCTTAGAGTAGACTCTTGATCCTTGGAGTTGATCGAACAAGTCGTCGATCCTCGAAAGTGGGTATCGGTTCTTCACAGTAAGTTTGTTTAGTTCACGGTAGTCGATACACATCCGAAAAGAACCATCTTTCTTCTTGACAAACAAAACCGGTGCTCCCCAGGGTGAGGAACTGGGTCTTATAAATCCTCTGTCAGAAAGTTCTTGCAATTGAGTGGACAACTCTTGCATTTCGGCTGGTGCTAATCGATACGGGGCTCGTGCTACAGGTGCAGCACCGGGGACTAAGTCGATTTGAAATTCAACTTGTCGAGCAGGTGGTAGTCCAGGCAAATCTTCTGGAAAGACCTCCAGAAATTCCCGTACGATTGACAAGGTCCCTCAAGTCGCTCGCGCTCCCTCCGACTTATCCTCAGCCTTCTTGGATGTAACTTGCGCTAGGTAGACTTGACATCCCTTCTGAATATACTTCTGGGTCCTCGTACACGATATGATGTTCAGCTTACTTCCGCCGTCGCAATTATCACCTCGGATTATCAATACCTCATCTCCATAAGGAATACGGACGACCTTCTCGTCACAAACGATCAACGCGTGGTACTTCGCCAACCAATCCATACCGATGATGACGTCGAAACTACCAAGTTCTACGGGCATTAGATCTATGTCGAACGGATGACCTAATAATCCTAACGTGCAACCTCTAAGAACAACATTTGTTTCTGAAATTCTTCCATCGGCAAGTTCTACGGCATAACTAGTGTCTAAAGTGGAGGGTGCAACATCAAGCAAAGCGCTAAAGGTAGACGACACAAAACTTCTATCGGCTCCCGAATCGAATAACATAGAAGCATAACAGTTATTGAGAAGAAACGTACCCGTGACAACATTGGAATCAGGGTTTGTTCCTCCTCCACCAATGGCGTAAGCCCTTGCTGTAGCTTCGTTACCTCCAGTCTGGTTTCCAGTCTTGTTCCCAACTCGGTTCCCATGGTTTCGGTTTCTCAACTTTGGACATTCTCTCTTCACATGTCCCGGTCTCCCACACTCATAGCAAATAACACCTTGCTGATTCCCAAGTGGGGCTCTTTGCGTGTTTGGTACCGCAGCTGCAGATCTGCAATCTCTTGTCTGGTGACCAACTCTCTTACAATTATTACACTTCACTGTACATGGCCCTACATGGTGGTATCTGCACTTGTTGCAGAGTGGGTGAGGTCCGACATACCCTCTTTTCTCATTATTCCCAGCCGTGTAAGCTCTAGCCACATTATGCCCACTAACAATTTGCCTCTTAAATGGTGGTTGTTATCCATGGTTATCCCTTGGGTTACTTTCCATCCTCCTCTTATTCTCAGCACTCCTTGCAGCATAACCATGGAGCTTCTTGTCCATCAATTGGTTAGCAATGCATATGGCATCTTGGAGTCTAGTCGGATTCGCAGCGATCACATTTCCTTGAATGTTGTCTGGTAATCCTCTAATAAACCTCTCTACTCTGTCCTTTTCGTCAGGGACCATTCTAGTACATAACAAAATCAACTCCTGAAACCTTTGAGTGTAAGCAGTCAAGTAGTTTCCTTTCACGGCCAGATTCCACAATTCAGTCTCTATCTTCTGAATCTCTTTCCTTGGACAATACACCTTAGTCATCAACTTTATAAGTCCAGCCCATTTCATGGCATATGCAGCATCAACACCAATCGTCCTTTTATGAGAGTTCCACCAAGTCAAAGCATTGTCCTGCAGTGTGCATGTAGCATATTTTACTTGATACTTCGGTGGATAATTACTGATGTTGAACACAGTCTCCATTTTCTCGAACCAGCGGGTCAATCTGACAACGCCTTCGGTTCTTGAGAAATTATGTGGCTTGCACTTCAAGAAGTCTTGAAAAGTGCACTCTTTAGCCACTGGCATGAAACCTCCATAGTTCATACCATGATTCCCATTTCTATTTCCATTTCTGTTTTCTCCATTCCCATTTCCTCCGTTACCTCCATTCCTATTTTCTGCATTCTCACCTTCTTGTTCGTCCCCATTCTCATTCAGGGGTTCAAGGGTCCTTGCGGCTTCACGAGCCTCCATCTCTTTAGCTACTCGACGAGTAACCAATTCTTCAACCTCCTCACGAGTCATGGATGCTCCGGATCATGTGTTAGGCATCTTCCTACAACATAACAACGTAACACTCGATTAGATTTCTAGATGATGCGAGATCACTAACGGTGTTAAATAAAATTTACGGTTAATTTACATAGGAAATACATGATTGAAATATATTCATAGGAACCCCATAATGCATGACGCAAAAGCATAAGTAATCAAATCTGGACCATAATATTCATAGATAAATACCCAATTTCAAATCATCGAACATTTGTGTTTAATCATCATTGGTTTCAAAAAATATAGAAAATACGAGTTTCTAATACTAGGTCATCACTAAACGCTACTGATTAATACTGCCAAAACAATGAACATATCTAAGGTCGGTGCCCAGTAGATGCTTCCTAGCACACGCCTCAAATATGCCAACTCTCACAAACCGCCGTATCTGCCTCAGCTCTCTCTGCATACGTGACATGCGGCGCTGGAGTCGGTCAACTCTCTGACTCTCAACACTCATGGTGCCTCTGAGCCTCCTGTTATCCCTCTCCAACTCAGCAACCCTCTCAATCAAACCAGTGACTGTCGACTCAACCCTAACAATCCTATATCCCTGCTCCCTCTAGACGCCCTCAATAACCTATATACGATGGACTGGGATAGCCTGCGTGTGATCATGGAACCTCTGCACTAGGCTCCCCAAAGTCTCATACGTACCCCCTGCTGCTCCCTCCTGAGTAGGCTCAGGGATAACCTCCGGTACTAGAGGAGGTGTATCTCCATCGTCACTAACTACAATTGGGTCTCTTGTACCTGTCTCAACATCATCCCGAGCAACGGTCACAGCCTCAACCCTAACATCAACTCTACTAGTTCTAATAATATCAGTAAAATCAAAACATGCCCCGATAACTGCCTCAGCGAGGTCAATATCCATCCTATTACTCCTCTCAACATCATCATTCACCTCTATATCAGTCCCTCTAGACCAAGACGGCTCATCACTATCCCTGACTATTATCCCTCAAACGAGTCTATCTAGGATCAACCTCTACATCTGCCGAATAACCAGAATCCCTAACCCTCTTAGGCGATGGTATCAAATCAACACGGACAGGAGATAAAGCTCTGAATACAGGTGGTAATGTAGGTACAGATGCCATAGGGGACCTACATCTCTTGCGAGATGGCCCCGCAGAAGTACTCGGTAAATCAAGAGAAGAATGATCGAACAATGAGTGTCTCAAAGAAGAATCAGATGAAGCATCCAAATGAAAATCTGACGATGCCTCTGATGATGAATCTGAAGAAGAATCTTGAGCTGAATCATCTGGAGAAAAATAATCTGATGAAGAATGATCGACAGAATGTCTCACAGCAAGTTGCTAAACAGGTAACGGTCCAACCCTCTTCCTTGCAGTCATCATGTGTATCGGCCCATTAAGATGGTAGCGGTACGGTCGATCATGAGGAATAGGCTGTCCAGGTGCTAGAATCATAACTCGATGACGAGGCATGACAGGTGATCTTTGGGTAGAAGAGGTAATCTCAGTGAAAGGTGTACCATGGGTAGGTGATGGTGGTGTATCTGGTG
>BQNB010210376.1:0-10273 GCA_026074375.1 Tanacetum coccineum
TGTTGGTGGAGGAATTTTGTCCAAGTAATGAAATGGAGAGGTTGGAGAATGAATTTTTGAATCACAAGATGGTAGGAGCCAACCATGCAGCTTACACAGATCAGTTCCATGAACTGGCCAAGCTGGTTCCACATCTGGTGACACCTGAGTCGGCACGCATCAAGAGGTATGTAACGGGATTGGAACCTGAGTTTAGGGGAATGCTTAAGGCGACTCAGCCAACAACTATCCAGGATGCAATTCTGAGAGCCGGCATACTTACTAACGAAGCGATTAGCTATGGTACCTTTTCAAAGAGTAATGAGAAAAGGAAGGCAGTAGAAGAGACTGGCTAATATGGATGGTCATGGAGGGAGAAAAAGAAGGCGAAAATAGGAGAGGGTTTTGTGGCAACAGTTCCTCCTAAAAATGAATTTGTGATCCAATATCCCAAGTGTACTAAGTCCTATACTTATCATCCGGAGGATGGAGTTTGTAGGCTATGTTTTAACTGTCAAAGACCTGGCCATTTTGCTAAAGATTGTCGGGCACCATTTAAGAGACAAATCCTGTTAATGCTATCAGAATGGAGTTTGAATCGGGGACATGTTATGAGTGTAGAAGCCTTGAGCATTTTCAAAATACTTGTCCTAAGTTGAACCGAACACCTGGTCAAGTGGGAAACCGTTTAACTATGGAAGGCAATCGGAACACAAGAAACAATGCGAAGCGAGCTACATGAAGGTCCTTTAATGTGAATGTGAATGCGGTGGAAGCTTTACAAGATCCTAAAGTTGTGTCGGGTACTTTTTCTTTGAATGATCATTTTGGTACTGTACTTTTTGATTCTGGAACTGATTTTAGTTTCATTTCTACTGAATTTGCACCTTTACTAAATGTGAAACCTAATATTGTAAATTCTGGTTATGTGATAAAAGTAGCAAATGGTAAGAAAGTAGAAGTGGATAGGATTATCCATGACTGCAAACTAGAACTAGGAAATTCCTTGTTTAGCATAAATTTGATACCGTTAGGTCATGGAAGTTTCGATGTGTTTATGGGAATAGACTGGTTGTCTCAGAATAAGGTTGTGATAGTTTGTCATGAAAAGGTGGTTGAAATACCGTTGGAAGGTAGTGGGATACTTAGGTTTCAAGGGGAACGCACTTTAGGAGACGCTAAAGCCTTAATGAATGCTAAGGTAGATGAACCAAAATTGAGTGATATATCTGTAGTACGGGATTTTGTTGATGTATTCCCGGAAGACTTGTTGAGGTTACCTCCACAACGACAAGTTGAGTTTCGCGTAAATTTAGTTCTTGGAGCGACTCCGGTTGCAAAGTCTCCATATCGTCTAGCGCCCTCGGAAATGCAAGAATTGTCTGGACAACTTCAAGAGTTACAAGACAAGGGTTTCATACGACCAAGTTATTCTCCATGGGGAGCACCTGTGTTATTTGTTAAGAAGAAGGATGGCTCTTTTCGCATGTGCATTGATTATAAAGAGTTGAACAAGTTGACTGTTAAGAACTGCTATCCTCTCCCTAGAATTGATGACTTATTTGATCAGCTGCAAGGAGCACATTATTTCTCCAAAATAGATCTTCGGCCGGGTTATCACCAGCTCCGAGTACATGAGAATGATATTCCAAATTCCGCATTTTGAACGAGATACGACCATTTTGAGTTTACGGTTATGCCTTTTGGATTAACCAATGCACCAGCAGTCTTTATGGATTTGATGAACCGAGTTTATAAACCGTACCTAGATAAGTTTGTTATTGTTTTCATTGATGACATTTTGATCTACTCAAAGTCTAAGGAGGAACATGAGATTCATTTGAGGTTGGTGTTAGAATTGCTGAAGAAGGAGAAGTTGTAGGCTAAATATTCCAAGTGTGAGTTTTGGTTACGAGAAGTGCATTTCCTTGGTCACATGGTCAACCAATCTGGTATTCATGTAGATCCAAGTAAGATTGAGGTAGTAAATAATTGTAAAGCTCCTACAACACCGTCTGAAATTCAATCACTTTTGGGGTTAGCAGGTTACTACCGACGTTTTATTGCAAACTTCTCTAAGATTGCTAAACCTCTTACTTCGTTAACTCAGAAACACAAAAAGTATGAGTGGGGCGTGAAACAGGAAGAGGCCTTTCAGACCTTGAAGAGTAATTTGTGTGATGCACCGATATTGTCACTACCTGATGGGGTTGAAGACTTCGTAGTCTACTGTGATGCATCAAATCAAGGATTAGGTTGTGTACTTATGCAAAGGGGCAAAGTAATTTCCTATGCATCAAGACAGCTAAAGATCCATGAGAAGAATTATACCACGCACGACCTAGAATTGGGAGCAGTTATGTTCGCCCTTAAAACTTAAAGGCATTATTTGTATGGTACGAAAAGCATTATCTACACGGATCACAAGAGCCTTCAACACATATTTAATCAGAAGGAGTTGAATACGCGTCAGAAAAGGTAGATTGAGTTATTTAGTGACTATGAGTGTGAGATTCGCTACCATCCAGGTAAGGCGAATGTGATGGCTGATGCCTTAAGTAGGAAGGAACGAGTAAAACCTAGACGGGTACGAGCAATGGTTATGATTATTCAACTTGGAGTAAGAGGAATGATACTAGCAGCCCAGAGTGAGGCGTTCAAACAAGAGAACGTACTTGCAGAAAGGCTACATGGTTTAGATCAACAGATGGAAAGGAGAGAAGACGAGAGTCTATACTTTATGGACCGTATATGGGTCCCATTAGTAGGAGGTGTGCGAACGATAATTATGGACGAAGCTCATAAGACTAAGTACTTTGTACATCCTGGAGCAGATAAGATGTACCTTGATCTTCGAGATATGTACGGGTGGCCGGGAATGAAGAGGGATATTGCTACTTATGTTAGCAAATGTTTAACTTGTTCAAAGGTGAAGGCTGAGCATCAAAGGCCTTCGGGTTTATTGCAACAACCCGAAGTACCCGAATGGAAGTGAGATAAGATCACTATGGACTTTATCACCAAGGTACCTAAGACAAAGAGTGGGCATGATACGATTTGCGTAATAGTCAACAGGCTGACCAAGTCAGCTCATTTTCTGGCGATGCGAGAGGATTATAGTATTGAGAGATTGTCAAAGTTATACATCGATGAGATAGTCGCACGACACGGAGTTCCAGTGTCGATTATTTCGGATCGAGATGGTCGGTTTACATCACGTTGCTGGAAAACAGTCCAAAAAGCTATAGGGATGCGATTGGATATGAGTACCGCTTATCATCCTCAAACAGATGGACAAAGTGAGCGTACGATTCAGACTTTGGAGGATATGTTAAGGGCATGTGTTATTGACTTTGGTGGCAATTGGGATGTTCACCTACCGCTAGCTGAATTCTCATACAACAATAGTTATCATTCGAGCATTCGGTGTGCTCCGTTCGAAGCATTGTATGGAAGGAAATGTAGGTCGCCCGTTCTATGGGCGGAAATTGGTGAAAGTAGTTTGATTGGACCTGAACTGGTACAAGAAACAACTGATAAGGTAGTGTTGATAAAGGAAAAGCTCAAAGCGGCGAGGGATCGTCAAAAGAGCTATGCTGATAATAGACGTAAGCCGTTGGAGTTCGAGGTTGGAGATCGTGTGTTATTAAAGGTATCGCCTTGGAAAGGCGTGATTCATTTTGGAAAGAAAGGTAAGTTAGCACCGAGGTATGTAGGACCATTCGAGATCCTTGAAAGGATCGGCCCTGTAGCTTATCGGTTAAGATTGCCCGAGGAATTGAGTAGTGTGCATGACACATTCCACGTGTCAAATTTGAAGAAGTGTTTGGCGGATGCTAATCTGCATGTGCCATTGGATGAAATCAAGATCGACAAGACTCTTCGTTTTGTTGAGGAACCCGTAGAGATTATGGACCGTGAGGTTAGGAGTTTGAAGCGTAGTAAGATATCACTTGTGAAAGTTCGTTGGAATTCAAAGCGTGGTCCCGAGTTCACTTGGGAGCGCGAAGACCATATGAAGTCTAAGTATCCTTAGTTATTTGTTGATCGTGCTGTTGAACCGGCTAGTTAAATCTCGGGATGAGATTTCCTTAAGGAGGGGATAATGTGACACTCGTGATTTAAGCAGGTTAGTCATACCTTTAGAGTTGGCAAAGTATCTATACGTGTTATATGTGTGTGCTATGTGGCTTTATGTGTGTGCATGAATTCATTCTGAGATGTGTGTTCATTTTAATTTTGAATGAGTTTGAGGTATTTTAGGGTATTTTCATTTTTGTTCACGTGTAGTAACAATGGAAATGAGTGGTGTGCTTGCATGAATTGCTACGTCAATATGTGGATACTTATGTGTTGGATTATTATGGAAAGTATGTCATAATGGAAGTGAATTAGGTTCGTGAAATATGAGAATTAGGAATGAACTTTCTAAAAATAGAAAGTATTATGGTGAAATGAAAATTATAAATAGAAATTCTAGTATGTAGTTTTTATGCAAAAAGGTATACCAATTTTACCAAGGTTTTTATAGGAAATTAAGGTAATGTAAGTAAGTGTATAATTAATTAATAAAAAAAAGTAATAAAAATATGTATAGGGGGCGATCGGTAGTAAAAGAAAAGGAAAAGGAAAAAAATGTGCATTATCATAAAACAAGTTTTAGTTAGATTAGGTTTCTAATTAGTTAATTTATATAAAAACCCTAGCTCATTAGTTTCCTCCTCTCTTCTTCCCATCCTTTTGTGCCGTTCTACCCTACCCTAAGAACCCTAGAAGACGAAATTTTTGATCTAAGAAATTAAGAGCTAGTTCGTGTTACGAGTGGGTAAGTAAGCTAGGTAATGATTCTACCCTTGTTAATTCTTTTTAAATCATATAACAAATAATATGATGGATCATTAGGGTTTAAAGCTTCTGTAATTAATGATTTTATGATCCTGCTAGTGCGTTTAGGGTTTGATTAGGGTCATATTGGTGCAAACGGATAGGACTAAAACATGTTAATTTATGATTTAAGGTTTGGGATATTTTTGGGTCATGTTCAACGAATGATATCTTGATGATAAAAACGAGCTAAGAGGTGAATCTTATGCCTAAATTGTAGTTCAGGGAGTCTAGTTTTCAAAAAGTCCAGCCTCGAAGGTTTTTGAGGTAAGGAAGTTAGTCAAATGGTCGTTGCAAGAAAAGTTGTCAAAATAGTAAATTCGGGTCAGATTTGGGTCATAATTAGAGAGGTAAAACCGCTATTTAAAATTCGAGTTAAGGTTAGCCAAAACACAGAAGTCAAGTTCTATAAGTCTATTTACTTCTCTCAAAAATTTAGCTTCTGATTAGTTGTCTAAGTATGGTTAGCAAGGTCAAACATTTTAGTGCGCGTTTAGATCCGAATCAGAGTAAATAAAAGTTGGAATTTATTTGGGGCATTTAAACATGGGAATAAATTAGTGGAAAAATAAGGTAGATAGAAAACTCATGGAAGTTTATGGATAATTGTTTTGGGAATTTATGAGGGTCAGTAAGTATGGTTTGGAAATTTGGAATGTGTCACTAAAATTCTGCGTTTTCTGGTGAAATGTAGTTAAGTAGACTTATGAGTAAATGAGAGGGTTAAAGTCGGGCATGGTGTCGGGGTGACCCATGGAGGTATGTAAACCCCTTAGTCGCGTGTAACACATTTATATTTTATTGTGTAGTTTTTTGCTAGGATATTTGGGAAGCTACGTTGAGCATCATGTGAGCTTCATAGTCCCTCTTTTTACATTGTTTTTAAATTGGGATGGTAATGATGTAAATAGTTTTGAAATGTTTTAATTGTTGTGATTATGTGGTTTAATTAATGCATGGACATTTATGTGGCTATTATATGATATGTTCTAAATGTTTATGTGTTGTTGGATAGGAGGGTAACGTTCCTACCCATTACTGTGTGATTCTGATCAGAGGGTAAAGTTTCTACCCATTACTGTGTGATTTTGATCGGAGGGTACCCAATATTATGTGATGTTTTGGTGTGACTTGGATCGTAGGACATCATCCGTCCTGATTGTGGTAGTTTTGTACGTATGCATGTTAGCCTGTATAATAGCTAGTTTAATTGTCCTGCTATGTTCTGTTTTATTAATCACAGTAATTGATTAAAAGTTTGAATTATGTGTCGTAAACCTATGACTCTCACCAACCTTTATGTTGATGTTTTTAAGCATCATTTTCATGTGAGCGTCATGAGGATCTTAAGAATAAGAGGAGTGGCTAGAGAGACCATAGGCTGCTTGCGGCGTTTAATCTCCTAGTTTATTTCATGCATGAATGAATATTGAATGTTGTTGATTTGAACAACTTAGGTTTATTTCGGATGTTTTGCATGTCTTGGTATTGACGTGAACCCCTTTGCTTCAATACAAGATGCCAATTATCTTTTATGTTAGTTTAGGTATTTTCATGACACTTTGTGTCTATACCTTGTTTACTTTATGCATTCTAGTTCTCAATATAGACGCCATCGTGTTGTGATGATAACCATTCTCGTTACGCCTTACGTTTCTGCCTTGGCGGGGTGTGACAGATTGGTATCAGAGCCTTTGGTTATAGAGAAGTAGGTGGTTGAGCCTAGACTATAACCTAGGAGTCCTTCATATAGATGCATTTTAGGGCTTAAGCGTTTAGTATTATAACTATTATGCTTCTCCTCTAATTGCATAGCTTTTATTATCTTATTTTGTCTAATTTTCATTTAGTTATTTTGTCTAACATTATCTGATATAATATATACTACGTCCTTAATAATTTAGCCATGTCTCCCCCTGACCCATAAGAAGTTTTGTTGGGGAATTGCCCATGCAACTGGATGTAAGGGCTTCACTGATCCAAAGACTGGAATTTGGTTAAAGCGGATTAATCCCAAAATCCGAATTCCTATTGACCTATACCCGTGTCGAGTCGAAGAAAAGATGACTATGAAGGAAGTTGATGGAGAAACGATCATGAAGTTGGAAATGAAAATGACTACAAAGGCTGGCACTGTCAATAAATTTCCTGGAAAGTTTCCTGGATACACGCCATCGAAGGAAGAAGAAGAAGAGCCTGAAAAGAAGGGATCGAAGGAAGCTCCTGAAAAAGGGCCAAACTATGAGTTTTTGAGTTATGCAGTATCTGACAGTGATTCAGATCTCGAGTCCACAGCAAGGAGTTGACCCAAGTGTAATGAGTTGGAAGATACTTGTGAGAGTGGAGTTTGACCCAATACCTAACTATTCGTCACGTTCTAAGTTTTAAGATTTTAGTTATTTGACTTTGGCTGGAGCCACAATGAAAATACTTTTGGTTATTGGATTTATTTTAATTATGTGGGAACAATGGATGTATAATTATGTGGGAACAATGGATGTATTATCCTACTTTTGGTTATTGGATTTTATTTAAGTATTTTATATTAAAAGTATCATAATATTAAAATACTTTAATAAAATCAAATAACCAAAAGTAGACATTCCTAAACATGGCTCCAGCTACAGTCAAACAACTAAAATCTTAAAACTTAGAACGAGAAGAATAGTTAGGTATTGGGTCGAACTCCACTCTCACAAGTGTCTTCCATCTCATAACACTTGGGTCAATTCCTTGTTGCGGACTCGAGATTTGAATCACTGTCGGATACTGCATAACTTAAAAACTCATAGTTTGGCCCTTTTTCAGGAGCTTCCTTCGATCCCTTCTTTTCAGGCTCTTCCTCTTCTTCCTTTGATGGCGTGTATCCAAGAAACTTTCCAGGAAATTTAGAGACAGTGCCATCCTTTGCAATCATTTTCGTTTCCAACTTCATGATCGTTTCTCCATCAACTTCCTTCATAGTCATCTTTTTTTTGACTCGGCATGGGTATAGGTCAATAGGGTATTCGGATTTTGTGATTAATCCGCTTCAACCAAATTCCAGCCTTTGGATTAGTTAAGCCCTTATGTCCAGTTTCATGAGCAATTCCCCAACAAAACTTCTTATGGGTCAGGGGGAGACAGGGCTAAATTATTAAGGACGTAGTATATATCATATTAGATAATGTTAGACAAAATAACTAAATGAAAATTAGACAAAATAAGATAATAAAAGCTATGCAATTAGAGGAGAAGCATAATAGTTATAATACTAAACACTTAAGCCCTAAAATGCATCTATATGAAGGACTCCTAGGTTATAGTTTAGGCTCAACCACCTACATCTCTATAACCAAAGGCTGTGATACCAATCTGTCACACCCCGCCAAGGCAGAAACGTGAGGCGTAATGAGAATGGATATCATCACAACCACAATAGAGTCTATATAGAGAACTACAATGCATAAAGTAAACAAGGTATAGACACAAAGTGTCATGAAAATACCTAAACAAACATAAAAGATTACTGGCGTCTTGTATTGAAGCAAAGGGGGTTCACGTCAATACCAAGACATGCAAAACATCCAAAATAAACCTAAGCAGTTCAAATCAACAACATTCAATATTCATTCATGCATGAAATAAACTAGGAAATTAAACTCCGCAAGCAGCCTATGGTCTCTCAAGCCACTCATCTTATTCTTAAGATCCTCATGATGCTCACCTAAAAAAGATGCTTAAAAACGTCAACACCAAGGTTGGTGAGAGACATAGGTTTACGACACATAATTCAAACTTTTAATCAATTACTGTGATTAATAAAACAGAACATGACAGGACAGTTAAGCTATAGCTATTATACATGCTAACATGCATACGTACAAAACAACCACAATCAGGACGGAACGTGTCCAACGATCCAAGTCATACCAAAACATCACACAGTATTAGGTACCCTCCAATCGAAATCACACAGTAATGGGTAGAAACTTTACCCTCCGATCAGAATCACACAGTAATGGATAGGAATGTTACCCTCCGATCCAAAAACACATAAACATTTAGCACATATCATATAATAGCCACATAAATGTCTATGCATTAATTAAACCACATAATCACATCAATTAAAACATTTCAAAACCATTTGCATCATTTCCATCCCAATTTAAAAACAATATAAAAAGAGGGACTATGAAACTCACCTGATGCTCAACGCAACTTCCTAAATATCCTAGCACAAAACTACACAATAAAATATAAACGTGTTACACGCGACTAAGCTAAATGCTTAAGTCTATGAAACAATCATACGATGGATGTCTAAGGGGTTTACATACCTCTATGGGTCACCTCGACACCATACCTGACTTTAACCCTCTCATTTACTCATAAGTCTACTTAACTACATTTTACCCGAAAACGCAGAATTTTAGTGAGACTTTCTAATTTTCCAAACCATACCTACTGAACCTCATAAATTCCTAATAAAATCACCATAAACTTTCATGAGTTTACTATCTAACTTATTTTTCCACTAATTTATTCCTATGTTTAAATGCCCCAAATAAATTCCAACTTTTAATTACTCAGATTCGGATCTGAACGCGCACTAAAATGTTTGACCTTCCTAACCATACTTAGACAAATAATCAGAAGCTAAATTTTTGAGCGAAGTTAATAGACATATAGAACTTGACTTATGGGTTTTGGCTAACCTTAATTCAAATTTTAAATAGGGCTCTTACCTCTCTAATTCTGACCCAAATCTGACCCAAATTTACTGTTTTAACAATTTTTCTTGCAACGACCATTTGACTAACTTCCCCACCTCAAAAACCTTCGAGGCCGGACTTTTTGAAAACTAGACTCTCTGAAATACAATTTAGGCACAAGATTCGCCTCTTAATTCGTTTCTATCATCAAGATACCATTCGTTGAACATGACCCAAAAATCTGCCAAACCCTAAATCACAAATTAACATGTTTTAATCCTATCCGTTTGCACCAATATGAACCTAATCAAACCATAGACGCACTAGCATGATCATAACATTATTAATTACAGAAGCTTTAAACCCTAACGATCCATCATATTATTTGTTACATGTTTTCAAAAGAATTAACAAGGGTAGAATCATTACCTAGCTTACTTACACGCTCCTAACACGAACTAGCTCTTAATTTCTTGGATCTAAAATTTAATCTTCTAGGGTTCTTGGGATAGGGTCGAACGGCACAAAGGGATAGGGAGAAAAGAGGAGACAACTAATTAACTAATTAGAAACCTAATCTAACTAAAACTTGTTTTAAGATAATGCACATTTTTTTCTTTTCCTTTTCTTTTACAAACCGACCCCCCCTTTTAATACATATTATTATTTCTTTTTATTAAATTAATTATACAATTACTTACATTACCTTAATT
>BQNB010210377.1:0-10273 GCA_026074375.1 Tanacetum coccineum
GATTAACTATTAAACTACGAACTATTATAAACAATAAATATACGGGGTGACCGAGTCTTTTACTCATATCTAACACTAAAGTATTCGGTTTCGGAAAATACCTCATTTGAAGCTTTAGCCATAAGACACTTTTCGTCATTTGTCTTATCCTCTTCATCTTCGTCGCTATCACTCCAAGATCCTCCAACAAATGCTTTTTGATTTTGATATTTTGATAGTTTTGGACATTCTCCAACGAGATGATTTGGATCTCCACACTTAAAACATTTTTTTCGCCTTTTCCATTTTTGTCGTCTTTATTTCTTTGGAATGATTCTCTCTCTTCATGTGGTTGTCTTACGAATCGTCCTCGTCTTTTGAAGAATTTATTGAAGTCTCTTATGGCCATGGCGTATTCTTCATATTCACTGTCGGAGGTTGAGCTATCATCATCACTAGATTCTTTTCTAGCTTTCAAGGCAATAGACCTACTTTGTTTCTTTTTGCTTTTGACAGTTTTAGAACAGAATCTTTCTTATTATTTTTTCATAAAACCTTCAAATTTTCATAAGTTCGTCAAGTGATAGAGTTAGATTCTTTGATTCTTCAATCGTCGTGACTTTTGCGCGCCGTTTAGGATGCAATGCCCTAAGAAATTTCCTAACACAATTCTTGCTCGAAAAACTTTCATCAAGTGCTTTTAGACAAGTTACTAAATAGTTGTTAAATTTTGCAAAAAGCATTCTCTATTAATTCATCTTTCGGAATCATGAATTGTTCAAATGTTGAACAAGAAGATCTAGTTTGTTAGCTTTGACTATATTACCTTGATGAGTGATAACAAAGTATCTCAAATTTCTTTTGCGGTTTGACACATAAAAATTCTTTCATATTCTTTTCGTGGTAGAGCATTATAAATTACCATTTTGGCTTAATATTTTTTACAACTTCTTTTAAGATCATCGTATTGCATTATGAAAAGGTACAACTTCATCCTTTTTAGTTTCAGGATTATTTTGAATAGGAGGAAAATCACCATCGGTAATAACATGCCAAAGATCTAGATCTTTTGATTTCACATAAGTTTTGAATCTATTTTTCCAATAAATAAATCCATCACTTTCAAATAGTGGTGGTCTTTGCATAGATTGCCCTTCTAAATATTTTTCTGATTCCATAGATCGATTCAAGTTTTAAAATACAATTTATTTTAAAAATCTTGTTTAGCGTAGCTCTGATACCAATTGTGGAAAACTAGAAGGGGGTTGAATAGTTTACCGCTTTTTAATTAAAGGTTTTAAATTGTTTGTAAAATTTTAGATTCGACTTTATGTGAGTTCAACACTTGCACAATATGAACAATATACTTATCTAAACAATCAATAAAATGATATGAGAAAGTAATGTAAGACAAGAGATAAGAGTAAGAACAATCAAACCACAACGCAAAATAAAAGTGGATTCGATAACAAAGCACCTCTCTTCCTACTCCCACCCCCGAGCATCCAAACTCGAGAGTTTTCTTCACTATGTCAACAAATTTCCCTTATGGCGGAGAAAACCGTACAAACGTTGCTTACACAGATTTTACGACAACAAAGCCTAAATGTCGAGTTCTAATCGTAGCTAGAACCAATCTATCATAACACTAACTTTACGACTTGTTTCACAACTTCACAACTCATGACTTCGTCACACTTTACGACTTTTTCACCAACTTAAAGTTCACCACTCTACTTATAATCACTACTATCTAACCCTACTGGTAAGATCACCACAAAATAACTATACTTACAAAATCCCCAAGATCTAGCTTACCTACACACAAATATCAAAATATACAATTGATTTACAAATATTGATTATGGTAGTGCAACAAGATTGCAATACACACTTGAGGTGTAAACTTCTTACTGATGATGAAATATTCTATTATACTTGCACTTGAGAATTAAGCTTGGATCACTTGGAAACAAAGCTTTATGATTAAATGATCAAAGGATTTTAGAGAGGATATGTAGGATGTTTTGAGCATAAAAAATGAGTGCAAAAGGTGAGAAAAATGTGGAAAAAAGTCCAGTATTTATAGGACAAACTGGGAGAGCGTCTACCTAGGGGCGGTCCCCTAGCAATAGGTTGGCGTCGCCCTTAATTAAGGGCCGGCCAGTTTAGTTTAAGGGGGCCGCCCAAGACTAGGGCTTTCTCAGTTTGTCTTTTGTGTAGGAGGAATTTTCTGGAACTTTTCTAGCCGTTTTAGGTCCGAAAATTTGAATTTTAAAATGTTTATTTTGAATAAAATATTTCTTTTAATTGTAGAAAATGTTTTGTAATGTTTTAAAAATGTTTATAACATTTTATAAAAGTGTGAGGTTGAATAAAAATTTCATTTGATCATAAAATGCATTAAGCATTTATTCATACCTTTAAGTGATGTATTTGTTGAAATGAGAATTTACTACTAATTATTTGTTTACGTTTAATTTTACGTTGAACATTTTTATATTTTGTGATTATCAAAACGTAAAGATGTGAAAAAATATTAGTAATGTTTTTAGGCATTATATTTTATCAACATGGTGTATTGGAGATGATCATTTGGAGGGGATTTATGGGAAGGAAATGGTTTGAAAATGGAATGAGTTTGAACTAGTTTAAGTTATTCCAAATTATGTTCGAGCATTCTGGGCAAAGATAGCTGAGACTAGGTAAAAGAGGGTCAAAAAGCAGGAAAAATATTGTTTTACCCGTGATTTGCTAGGGCGGTCCCCTTAATTAGGGGTCGGTCCCCTTAAAGATAAGGGGGCCGCCCGTTATGAATTAAGGGGGCCGCCCTCTGCTGGTTTCCATTTTTCACAGAAAAACAATTTTTCTCAGAATTTTTGTGAGAGTATTTCTGTTTTGGTGGTTTATTTGCAGCAAGCCCTATTGAGTTTTATGAGCACATTTAATCATATAACATGTAATAAACACATCAAATCATGAAACCAAAGTAGCATAAGTAGTTGATTAAATAAAACAACCAAAGGTTTAAATCATCATAGCAAACAAGTATCTAAAGATAACCAACACCCAAGTCTTTCCGAATAAATCGGATAATCACCACACAAGTTGTTTAGAACATACACATAATCAAGTTAAAAATTGTCTTAAACTACATTTAACTACTTAGCTAATTTCTTTCCTATGTCTTCACTTCTTCTTCTTGCTAAACACTCCTTTTAGTGCCTTTCCAAATGATTTGAATCCTCCGCGCATCTCCTCATGCATCCATTGCGTTTGATTGAGCAAGGTGGTTTGTCGTGCAAAGAGAGTTTCATCGGTTTGTTCGAAAGAGGAAGGCATTTGGTAGTTTTGGTAGTTGAGTGAATCAAGAGAGTTAAGATAGGTGGTAGGAGATGGAGTACTCGCTCGAGAAGTTTGGACATCATCATCCTTATCATCGTGTTGATGAGAATGATATGCCTTGAATGATGAAGAAGATGAAGAAGAGAAGGAACGGCGTGCCTAGCTAAATCACTTCGAGGTCGTCAAAGGGGGTTTTGCTTAGAGCAAGAGACGCATGCTCGCTCACAAGGTCCATGAGATGCCATGTCAAGAATAGATACTTTCCTGACGTGTCCGATAAATACAAAAAAAAAATATAGGGACAGTTTAAAAACATGCCATATGGAAGATTTGCGTTGGAGTAGCTCTAGCACATTCGATTCTTTTGACAAAGAAATAAGCAAGATTGTATTGTTCTTCGGCAACAACACAATTACCCGACAGTGAGCAAGCAAGCTGGAGACAGTCCCGATGTCCCCTCCGAGTCCCGATACATTCTCTCGAATGAAGTTTCATCCTATTGCTTCATGTCGAGGATTAGTTCTTTGGTGAGAATTTGATTTGGATTAAGAGCGACCGTTTGACTTTTAATGGTACGGTCTACCACGACACGTTCCAATTCAAGAAGTCGACGAATGTCATCGGAAGTAGGAAGATTGGTGCAATATGGTCCCTTAGTTTCTTGAGAATATTCAAGAGATGAAAGGTCCCACTCGTTTGTAAAAACGGCTTGACCATTGTATGGAATTTTGAGGATTTGACCGAATTGAGCAAGAGTAAGAGTTATGAATTCGTATTGAATCATAAAAGAGATGACAAGATAGCCATAGTCATCGGTTTGTACCTTGACTTGACTAAATAAAAAAAAAAAAAAAGTCTAGAATAAATCTCGGACAATGTTTGTTTGATTTTGAGAAGAGACACTTAAAGTTGATATTAATAGTTTGTAGTTTGACAAAGAAATAACCTTCGTGAATATTGCGGTTTTTAATAGGTTTGTAGAATTAGGCAATAGTAGGGGAGATGCCGGGAATTTTGAATACTTTTGGGATGTAGGATTTAGTAAGAGATATATCGGCAGTAGTAGCTTTCGGCATTTTTGTCACCTTAACAAGTCAACAACAATGAGAAAAGAGAAAAAAATTTCAAAAATAAAAAGAGTACGTAAAAAAATATTATATGTGGAACCAAAATTACTTCGATTCTAAAGGCAACAACCTAAGAAGTAATTTTTATGTTCCTTAGTTTATTTTTAACTCAACCTTAAGTATTGAAGAACGATACATTAGGATTGTATATTTCGTCAATTCACGTGAGTTTGTAATTGGCTTATCAGTCATAAAATAATTATTTTGACTCAAACATTCTCATTAAGAGATGACAAACGAAACGCTCCCTTATAAACAAAAAGTTTGACCAATATATCAAAATATATATGAATTATATACTTTGATGACTTACATAAATTTGTTATGTGTTTATACGCGTGATAAAAATGCAGTGATGGTCATTTCGACTAAAAAAAAGATCCAAAGAGATGAACCAAACACCCCTTTATTTTTATAAAATTTTACTCATTAATTTGAAAAATGTGTATATGTTTAGATAATCAATATTTGATTGTTTTTAACATGTTTTTGGCATTAATCAACAATGTATAAGTTTTAAATATATATGTGTCAAAATTCGGCCATATATATATATATAAATTTTTTTGACTCAAGAAGTGTTATGATTCAATCCTATCAAAATTGTTGTACTCCTATGACTACGGGTATCATTGTAGTTATAGAATTCCTAGACCAAAATAAGAAATATGAAAATAATTAAAAACACCCAATTTTGATTAAGAACAAAATTGGATGAAATCAAACAAAAGAATGTTAAAAAACTTACAACGGATGTTGTTGATTGACTTGTTAGTAATTGCCCCTTGCGAATTTTGGTTGATTTGGTGATTTGAGGTTTGATTTTGAAAGTTTTGGTGATGGTGTTTTCGTTATCACACAGGTAGGAAGAGAAAAGGTAAGAGAGAAAAAGTTTTTTTAAAAAATTTTTGGTATAATTCGTCTGCAGTAGGGTGTTGGATCGTCGAAAGGTGGTCCCCTTAATTAATTAAGGGGTCCACCCTTTTTACACGACCGGTCCCCTTAATTTTAAGGGGGCTGCCACCTGAAAGAAGAAAAAAAATTTCTTCGATTTTTTTCTACTTTTGTGAGAATGAATATTGACAATTTTTAATTAAATCTTTGTTTAATTAAAAAGTTTCTTTGACTATCTCGGACGAGATAATCAAGATGTCAATACATAATATGATTTGGTGACTAGACTTCTTGAGAACGTGATGAATTAATTTCTTCAAACGAAAAAATTAATTGATACGTTTTGAAATGAGAAAGAGTAGATATTGTGGAAGATGAGATATCGGAATGGAGTTGAGACTTCAAGGCGTAGTTGAGGCGAGCGTCGAGGTGGAAGGGAGTTTGTTTCATCCATAGTGGTTTAAGACTTTTCCGATGCAAAACTAATCCTACTTCTATGTTAATTATTATCCACTAACTCATTTTTCTTCGTCTACGTGAGTTTGTGGCCATAGAAGATTTCCAATTTAATAGTGTTCAAGGATAATCCATGTAAAGAGTAGTTCTAATGAATAAACAAAATTCTTTTAAAAACTAGAAAGCCAACAAATGACATTTCTAGTGACTACCATATTTCTTAACTATCACTAGTACTAAGTATATCATATACCAATCTATAATTTATGTAATTAGAGAGTGAGACGTACCTTAGCCTTCAAAAGAAATTACTTTAAAATCTTCAAGGTGGCAAGCTTTAAGGATGAGGATTTATGGAAATCCTATATGAGTTCTTCAATTTGTTTGACGAAAGCCAAATGATGCTTGTAGATGATTAACCTCAGAAGTTATGATGATTTAGCCATTGGTCCCACTTTCATAGGTCCAGAAAGTTATTGTTTCCTAACATGTTTTGCATTTGATTCGAACACATGCACGGTGAACATCTTCCACATTGAGTAAAGCTTGGTTGATGTGGATGATTCCACATTGTGTGATTAGTGTTAGAGTAATTTGGTCTACCTTGGTCTCTCCTAGGTTGAGGTGTTTTAGAACGAGGATGAGAGTTTTCTTTTCTTCTCAGATGAGGTGTTTTAGACCTCATTGTGGGTTTAGTAAATCCGACTCTGGGTTTTATGGAAGGTTTGTAAAAACATTTTACCTCATCATCACTTGCAATAGGAATTTTAGTATTGTTTATAAGTATAAATTTTGGTTTTGAGTTAGGGTTTGAATCTATCCATTTTTTTTGACTCGACTTCTTGAGCTCTTACAAAATTTACTTGTTTGGTTTCGCTAGGTGACCCTTTGGTAAAATTAAATCCTAAACCGGATTTATCTCCGGAAGGTTTTTGAGAACTTATTATTTTCTTAAGTGAGTGACTACTATCATTAAATTGATTTAGCCTAGATATTTTTTTAAGCTTCTCATTTTCAAACATAAGGTCTTGACATAAATTGCATTCTTCATTTACTTCCTTAACTTTTTCTAACCTAGATAGTTTGTCTTTTAGTTCTAGTGCTTCATTCTCTAATTTTATTTTAGCTTGTTTTAGAGTTTTATTTTTAGCCATGACTTTTAGTCCTATTTTGCATAGTCTACTATATTCACTATCTAAGTCATTTTCGTCTAATGATGATTGGTCATCACTAAAGTATTCGGTTTCGGAAAGTACCTCATTGGAAGCTTTAGCCATAAGACACTTTTCGTCCTTTGTCTTCTCCTCTTCATCTTCGTCGCTATCACTCCAAGATCCTCCAACAAACGCCTTTTGATTTTGATATTTTGATAGTTTCAGACATTCTCCGATGAGATGATTTGGATCTCCACACTTAAAGCATTTTCTTTTGCCTTTGCCATTTTTGTCATTTTTATTTCTTTGGAATGATTTTCTTTCTTCATGTGGTTGTCTTACAAATCGTTCTCGTCTTTTGAAGAATTTCTTGAGTCTCTTACGGCCATGGCGTATTCTTCTTCTTCACTATCGGAGGTTGAGCTATCATCATCACTAGATTCATTTCTAGCTTTCAAGGCAATAGATCTACTTTGTTCTCTTTTGCTTTTGACGGTTTCAGAATCTTTCTTAATTACTTCTTCATAAACCTTCAAATTTCCAATGAGTTCGTCAAGTGATAGAGTTGTTAGATTCTTTGATTCTTCAATCGCCATGACTTTTGCGCGCCATTTAGGATGTAATGCCCTAAGAAATTTCCTAACACAATTCTTGCTAGAAAAACTTTCATCAAGTGCTTTTAGACTAGTAATAATAGTGTTAAATTTAGCAAATGCATTATCTATTGACTCTTCTTTCGGAATCATAAATTGTTTATATTGTTGAACAAGAAGATCTATTTTGTTAGCTTTGACTTGATTATTACCTTGATGAGTGATTAACAAAGTATCCCAAATTTCTTTTGCGGTTTGACACATAAAAATTCTTTCGTATTCTTTACGTGGCAAAGCATTATAAATTACTATTTTAGCTTCATTATTTTTTGCAAGTTTCTTTTTAAGATCATCATTTTGTTTATGAAAAGGTACAACTTCATCATTTTTAGTTTCGGGATTATTTTGAATAGGAGGAAAATCACCATCGGTAATAACATGCCACAGATCTAGATCTTTTGACTTCACATAAGTTTTGAATCTATTTTTTAATAAATAAATCCATCACTTTCAAATAGTGGTGGTCTTTGCATAGATTGCCCTTCTAAATATTTTTTCGATTCCATAGATCGATTCAAGTTTTAAAATACAATTTATTTTAAAAATCTTATTTGACGTGGCTCTTGATACCAATTGTGGAAAACTAGAAGGGGGGGTTGAATAGTTTACCACTTTTTGGTTAAGGGTTTTAAAGTGTATTATATAAAATTCTAGATTCGACCTTTATTGAATTCAACACTTGCAAAATAATAACAATATACATATCTAAAACAATCAATAGATAGTATGAAAAAATAATGTAAGACAAGAGATAAGAGTAAGAACAATCAAACCACAACGCGAGGATTTATAGTGGTTCGGTAACGAAGCACCTCTTCGCCCTACTCCACTCCTCGAGCACCTAACTCGATAGTTTTCTTCACTATGTCAACAAGCTCCCTTATGGCGGAGAAAACCTTACACAACTTTCGCTTATCTTGATTTCTGACACTGAGCTAGATGTCAGTTCTATCTTACTGAACAATCTACCACAACTACACAACTTTGCTTCACGACTTGATCACGACTACACAACTTCTTCACACCTTAGTTTTCTTCACACCACTACTTCACCAAGCCACTACTATAATCACACCTAACTAACACTACTAGGAAAGATCACCAAGATCTAACTATACTTACAACAATCACCAAGATCTAACAACTACACAACTTTACAAGATTTACAAATGATTTACAAGTTATGATATGGATGCAATAAGATTGCAACAACACACAAAGGTGTAATACTTCTTCACTTGATGATGGAAGTATTCTTCTCTTGCACTTGAGGAATTAAGCTTGGATCACTTGGAAACAAAGCTTTATGATTAGATGATCAAAGGATTTTAATGAGATGTGTGGGCTATTTTAGAACAGAAAGAATGAGTGCAAAAGGTAAGAAAATAGTGGGGAAAAGTCCAGTATTTATAGGACAAACTGGAGGAGCGTCTACCTATGGGCGGTCCCCTTAAAATTAAGGGGGCCGCCCGTGTATTTAAGGGGGCCGCCCTAGACTAGGCGCTCCCCAGTTTGTCTTTTGTGTAGGGGGATTTTCTAGAACTTTTCTAGCCGTTTTAGGTCCGAAAATTTGAAATTCAAAATGTTTATTTTGAATAAAACATTTCTTTTAATTGTAGAAAATGTTTTGTAATGTTTATAAAAATGTTTACAACATTTTATAAAAGTGTGAGATTGAATAAAAATTTTCTTTGATCATAAAATGCATTAAACATTTTTTTATTTATATCTTTAAGTGATGTATTTGTTGAAATGAGAATTACTACTAATTACTTGTTTACGTTTAATTTTACGTTGAACGTTTTTATATTTTGTGATTATCAAAACGTAAAGATGTGAAAAAATATTAGTAATGTTTTTAGGCATTATATTTTATCAACAGGTAGAATCAAGGTGATCAAAGTTTGTCGGGTTATGATGAATGAGATCATGAAAAAGAACTGTGTGTATACTTTAGAAGCAAAAGTGACGACTTTTAGTGTACAAAAGCATGGAGATTCAAAATAAGTTGGATGAAAGCAACTTGGTTCTAAACAAGTTGGGTTCAAACAACTTGTCCTCGTGTTGAAAAAAGAGTCCATGGAGTACAAGTTGATAAACGTGTTTGGTTTGAGGTGGAACTGCAGGGAGCTCAAAGAAATCGTGAAGCTGAGGTTTTTCAGGTTAGTAACGATGATGCTGCAGTGGTTCAAAAACGGTTGGAGGACAAGCAACTTGAAGAAAAGACAAACACGGACTGCTTGGTAAAGGAGCAGGAAAATGTACACCGTTGTATAAAGGTGGGGGCAAACGTTAGTAACCGGAGTACTTGGGCAAGAGGGTCCAGAGGGTAATGTTGTTGAAAAGAAGAAAGTGAAGGAGTCTATGAAAGCTAATATATGGAAATTATTGAAGTACAATGCATGGTCGACAAGGTGGTCCCCGGTTTGAGGTTCCAGCACGAGGAAAAGATGCCGAGTATCGATTCTGTTTAAGTGTTACTCCTAAGATGAAAATTGTTTTATATTAGGAGTAAATTTAAACAAAGGTTAGGGGTTTAAGTGTACAATGTAATTAGATTAGGATTAAACATAAACTATGACTAGTTAGCTTGGAGTGCAAGGCAAGCTAAGTTTCATGAGGAGGTGGTTAGAAGTTTCCTAATGCAACTCTTACATGGTTTTCT
>BQNB010210378.1:0-10273 GCA_026074375.1 Tanacetum coccineum
AAGAATATCCATTTTAATATGGTTCTGAACATTACAGAAATAAACCATGCTTTTAGGAATACTAGGAACGAGACCCGAAGACATCTTAAATTCGTCAAGAGCCTCCATGATAAGCCGAGTAGATTCCACATCACCTCTAGTAAAAATGAATAAGTCATCTGCAAAACACATGTTGACAAGCTGCAATTCTTCACAACGGTTATGATATCGGAATGTATCCGACACTCTCACCATGCGTTTAATAATTAGAGTTAGAACCTCCATCACCATTGTGAAAAGATAAGGAGATATAGGGTCTCCTTGTCTCAAGCCCCGTTTCCTTTTAAAGAAACCATGAATGTCTCCATTAATGCAAAGAGAGAAAGTAGCCGATGTAACACAAGCCATAATCCACTTGACCATTTTCTTATGAAACCCAAAATATTTCATAATAGAAGCCAAGAATTTCCAATCAACCGTGTCATAAGCTTTTTGGATATCAACCTTAAACGCACACCTCGGAGGGCAACGATTCCTATGATAATTGTGCATGAGCTCTTGTGTTATAAGAATATTATCCGAAATTCTCCTACCTGGGATAAATGCTGATTGGTTTTCACTAACCACCTCTTTTAAGCCATCAATAATTCTGTTAGTAAGAATTTTGCTTATACATTTATACAACACATTGCAACACGAGATAGGCCTATAATCAGTAACCTTAAAAGGAGTAGATACCTTAGGAATAAGAGCAAGAAATGTATGGTTAATTTCTTTCAACAGCTGACAGTTAATAAAAAACTCACACACTGCGTTACAAACATCATTACCCACAATGTCCCAACTCTTTTTAAAGAATGCAGACGTGAACCCATCTGGTCCAGGGGCTCGGTCATCTCCAATATCAAACATAGCGGCCTTGATTTCCTCATTAGTAACGTTTTGAACCATATTAAGAGAAATGTCCATAGAAATGCGATCATCACACTCCATATCAGTCCCAAGGAACTGATGGTTATTACTTTTGTTGGTTATTTTTGGTTCTCAATAATGTTCGAATCACTCATTCAGTGTGTATACGCATTTGCTTAAAGAATGAAATGCGTATAATGCCCGGAATGTAAGACGACGTGTTCTGGATGGTCATCTACAACCCGTTTCTGCCAACGACACAACAATAAGCTAGCCTTTGGCTACCAGGAGTGTAGAACCAAGTCGTGCTCCCATTGAAGGTCCATGTAGTAACTGGAGTCACGGGGTTGAGCTCAAAATCATTTGCTGATACTTGGAATTCTAATTATCAAAAAAACGAATGACGCTAGGATACATGATCCTGAGGTAAATCAATACTGGAATTTCAAGTAAGTTTTTGATGCACCAATTGTTCATTTGTTTCGTTTTAGTCATTGTACTTTTTTGTAATAACTGCAACTATTTTCATCAGCAGTGTATTGGTAAAAACTTTTTTCCCTGCTGTAACGGGGATTACGACCGGTTCTAATCATTCAGATTCATCAAAAGATACCCACCGGTCTATTCCTAAGGGGACACTGGCAGCAACGCTAACAATGACCATGTATTTGATATTCGTTTTTCTTTTGGGATGTATTACAACAAGAGAAAAACTTTATACTGACAGGTGAGTGTTTTATGTATCTTTTTAGCTTAACAGATACGGCTATACAGGTTACTGTCAAAAGGCTAGAAATAACTAATGTTTCTATATAGGTTACTGTCAACAACAATTGTGTGGCCTTCTTCAACAATGATATATGTGGGCCTTATTATTTCAACGTTAGGGGTGTCTCTATAAAGCCTAACAGGAGCCCTACGAGCTTGCAGCAATAGCCCGTTGTAACATCTTACCAATTATTAGCTACTTTAAGGTTCCAAGTAATAGTGAACCTCATATAGCGTCGAGCTCTTTTGAAACAACGTAGAATTAGAATATTGTTTCCATTACTTTATTTACCAGTTTCTTTATAATTTTCAAACTAATAAAGCTATTTGTGTATTTGCATAAATGCGATTATGCGCGACAAAATCGCAACAATATGCTATTTGCTTATGATGACCTGGGCTTTGAATCTTTCTGATTAAAGGTACAATCCAAACTCACCTTTACCCGTCTTTGTTTCTATATGCATTCAATTTCGATTCTCGACTCTTACACACACACTTACATTAAAGAGTAAAAGCTATAAACTAATGAACTGTTGTAAATAACTAAATTTTAAGTTGCAGACACTATAAGACAATGTAAGTGAACTTTTGTCGATTTGACCAAAAGCACTCCTTTTATTTTTATAGGAAGATTGTACTCTGGGATCAAAATAAGTACGCATTGTTGTTGATCACAGTCCATCACTTTTAAACATTTTTTTAGGTCTCAAATTTCTGAATTTTACATAAGTTTTTTTATTGCGGGTAAGATTCTAGGAACATATATATAAGCAGTGAAACGGCGTCGTTTTTGGCAGCTTATACACAACTTATACAAACCTTATACAAATTATACACCGCTTATGGCGGATTAGTCCACTTTTTTAATTGCTTATAAATATGTGCCTTTGATGATGTTGTTGTGATTGCTATCATCGTTTCCGCTTTAAACTAATGGTAGTCACCTTATAAGTACTTTAAAATGAATTAAAAACCCAGATCATTGAAACCAGTAGCGCAGACCAAGACACTTTAGAGCATGTAACAGAACCTTAAATTGCAGACGTGTTTGGTGAATATGATTAGCTGTGTAGTGTAAGTGGGGTGTTTATTTAAGCTTATATAGTAAGCTTACGGCTTATTTGGTTTTTGGCTTATATGTCCATTATGTCATAATGAGCTTATGAAACAAAAGCTTATAAAAGTTTCAAAATAAGCCACAAAAAATGAGCTTATGAAACATAAACCCAAAACCAAATAAGGCGTAAGCCGGCTATATAAGCCGGAACAAACACCCCCGGTGTTTGGATTGATTGCTTAGCATATGCTGAATATTGTATTCGGGGGTGTTTTGTTTGAGCTTATATAACATGCTTATGGCTTATTGTGGTTTTGAGCCTTTCGGTTCATAAGCCTCACTACATTGTGAACTGTGTTTTAGGGCTGTGTTTGAGGATGCTTTTATGACCATCTAAAAAAAAGTATAAACATGCTTGAATGATCTACAACGCAACATAAAGCCATCGCTAGAAAAGCATCAGTCCCGACTCCACCGCCGTCATGTAGCAAACAGTGTCATCTCATTCGGTTTCGCTCACAGAAAATAAAAAAAAAAGGTATGAATGGCCAGGTTGTTGAGATTGCAATTTTATATTTTTCTGCTTTAAGATGTGGCATTTTGTTTCTATGGATGGCTTACCTTGATAGTTCTGCAAAAAATTGTTTGATGTAATATGATCTTGATTAGAAACTAAATTTTCCAATATTCCAAATATCATCGTTTTTTTGTTATCTGAATTTCACTTTGACATATTAAGGTCATTTGCTTCGTTTAGGACTTTAGATATGACTGTTATTTCGTCCTTATTGGATTTAGTGCTCTTTAGATTAGTTGATGGTGAGAATTATATTAATCCTTAATCCAAAACTTGCACTTACACCTTCACATCCATGAGGATAAAGGACTAATAGAATTTATAGAATAAACAAAAATATAGTGTCAATTCAAAGTTGCGTATTGATCTATATGTTCTGTGGGTTTTTTTATAAATCTTTATTTGGAGTAGTATTTTAAATGATGATGATTTACCATGGTCATAGTACTTGAAATCAGTTATTTATGAAAGCCGGAAGATTGTATTTTCTTCTTTTTGTACTTTATTCTACGCACTATAGATTCGTTTACTTTGCACAAGTATAACAGTCTTTTGGCTTTATTGTTTCTTTACTTCATAATTAATTATACCAACGTCTTGCTTATAAGGTTATACGTTTTAATACTTATAAGCGTTTTAGTGTTTGGATGCATACTAAAATGTGCTTATTTGTGTATTTTGGTTTTTTAGTAGAAATTGTGGGATAATACATATAAAAAATATATGCAATTCAAACACATGCGTACTGCATTTTAAACTGTTAGGTAGATTAATGTTACCAGGGTGTTGGGGATTGTTTTTTATATGTTTAATGCTACTTTTTAAAGCAGAAATATGCAGTTATAACTTATTGTTTGGATGAAGAAATTATATGTTTCTGTAACGCCCGACCCGAAGGGTAGAAGGTATTACAAATATGGTTTGACATCAAAAGCATTATAATCAATAACACAAGACATAAACAGCGGAAAGTCTTAAATAAATAACCAAGGAAAATTAAGTCAACACCGATTAAAGGTACCATTAATTTCTCAATAAGATAGACATATCCAAACGAAATAACTAAATGTCTTGAAAGGAAAACCAATTCGAATATCAAAGGTAAGACTCTAGGGTAGTCCAACACTTCTCAGCACTCATAACCCAAATGCAATACCCCAGCTTCCTAGCTTAGATACCTGCCGCAGGAAAAGAAAGTGCGGTTGAGCTTACAAAGCCCAGTGAACAGATATATATAATCAAATGCAAAAGATAACGGAAATTATGGGATATGATACAAAGGTACAAAGAATATCACAAGACATGATCTCAAAGGGATCACATATAAGATAAGACCATATCAGAATATCACAATTATGTATGGGTAAGATAAATCAGAGAATCAAATTTTGTTCAATCACCAAGCCCAAAAACAATCAAATCATAGTAACCATGGAGTCGCCGAGACTCCAAATGTTGAAAGACGTGGATTGTCAACCCAATATCAGTCACCCATATATTCCAATATCATAATGTCATAATTCCATCGAATACAAAACAAATCTAGGATGCATCCATTCGCCCCTTAAACTAATCAGTAGTCTTCATAGTTCACATATAATTTCAAAGGGTGACGGTATGAGAAATCACTCACTAACACAAATGGTCATGCCAAAGGTGCTATCAATGACAAGGCCATGTTACCTTCTGGGCTAGGGAAACAAATAGTGGCTTGGTTCTCAATACTGAAGGGTTCAAAGCAAAGTCATATCAAGTTCATTCAAAGGGATTCATAGCAAAGTGTTCATGCCAAAATGTTCAAAATATCTTAGGTAGCCAATGCAGGTTCAAATAGAACATAATAAAACAGATCATATAAAAGAACCAAGATAAAAGGCTCAGAGGCAAATGAAGCAAATCACATTAAGGAAATCAAAGGAATGGAGGAATATGTCATGAGATACATTAACGATAAGGTCAGAATAATCTGTACCAATACGGAATGATAGAAGCAAGCATCAATTATAATAATGGTGAGAGGTGTAGGTATTAAGAATTATCGTACCTTATTTCGAAGCAAAGCAAAATCAAAGAAACACCACAGGAATAACAGAATCACTCCCTCTTGACCGAACCTAAGGAAATGATGAAACTTCGAGTTACAAACCATTCATTTAAGTTACACTTTCTATTTTTAGAAACTTTCCATCTTTAGAACTTTCCATTTTTAGAACTTTTATTTTAGTAACTTTTCATTTTTAGTAACTTTCCATTTTTAGTAACTTTCCATTTTTAGTAAGTTTCCATTTTTAGTAATATTCATCATTTGAGATTCTATTAAGTATTTTAAATAGCTTAGGGACTTAATATGCCAACCTTACAAGTTTAGGGTTAAATATGTCAACTTTCCAAATTTTAGGGTTTAATATGTCTAATCAACATAATTTCAAGGTTAAAAGTGTTAAAATATCAAAGTTTCACCATTTTATTCTGGTTATACTTCCAATTATATGTTTTACAAGTCAAACCCTTAAGTTACATATAATTTAATATTTTAGTCCTTTTGGTTTATTAATTACTTAAACATTTCCTTTAATTATCCTAATTACAAAAACAAGCCCTTATAGATTCAAATTGGAAAAATCATAGACTTTATAATTAAATACCAACCAAAACTTATACTTTTCCCAATTTACACTTTTTAGTCCCTCTTTTTAATTAATTAACTTTAAATTTCTTAATATATTTTAAATAACCATTTTAAATCCAAAAAATAATATTCAAAATGACAACCTTTTTATACCCCAACTAATTTTTTACAGAAATATATTTAAGTATATAATAAAACATGTCTAAAATAGACCCCATAGTTTCAGAAATTACATAACAAGTCCTTATACCTTTTATACCATAATCGGCTAACATATTAATTCACAAAACCTTAATCAAATTTTCCCCAATCACAAACACAATTATTTACCATCATTTGGCATTATTTCCCTGTAAAAAAATAACAAAACCCTAACCCTAAATTTCATTTTTAACCATTTTTCTTCCATTTTTCTCATTTCGAATTCGGCAAATACAAAGAAATCTCCAAAAATCATTCGAATCATGTATAAATTATTCCAACAATTTTTATGAGTTATATGAGATATGAACAACCCCAGAAAAATATAAAATAAATTTTACCAATATTTTATATGCCGATTTAATTTTCATTTCTAAATTAGGGTTTTGAATATGTTTCAATTTATAAAATCGAAATAAAGTGCATGGATATTTTTCTCAGGTTTATAACATGTTAATATGATGAAACATAAGTTATAAAATTACCTTTGATGGCCTTTGATGATTTTATGTATTTTTATGCACTTCGGTATAGCTTCGAACCCAAAACAATATCAAAATCGAATCAATCACTTCCCAAGCTTCCCACTATTTTTCCCACACTCCTTAGTCTTCAAATGATCTTAGAAAAATTCGTCCTTGCCTTGGAAAATTCGTTTGCCGTCACTTTGGTATTTTAGGGTTTTGGTGCATTTGTTTTTAATGATTTATAAAATGAAAAATGAAATAAAGATGTGATAACTTATTTGGCCGAGTCCTAGGGGCTTTAAAATAGGTTTTAAATCAGATTTAATTATTTTCATAATTATTTTATATTATCCTACATTTTATTTAATTAATTTAGTAATGTTATAAGGTAATTAATTACATATATAATTCGCGCACATATACTTATAATAATTTTAATTATTTTCATTGTATAACATAAAGTATTTTGATCTTACAAAAATTTTCATAATTGCCATAAGTTGTATTTTCATAATTTTTAACATTTAAATGAATTTTATTCATGCTTTAATGAATTTTTCTTGCATTAGGGGTATTTTGGTAATTTTTAATTTGTTTGGGGAGCAGATTTTTAGAGTTATCTCCTGTTTCTTATTTGCTAATTTGATGATTATTACCGCGAGTCCTCTTCTGCGGGTCACAGAGGGCATCATAACAAACAACAATGATGAAAGCATTTTCGTAAACAGATGGGCGGCACATGAGTTTCTCCTCCTCAGTGAGGGCATGGAAAAAATGACAGTTGTGTCCGTATGGGCAAGGGTCACCAGCAAGCACCATTCTACAAAGAGTTACATTTTAAGTTCCAGCGGTTCCTCTTTTCTTCTCACGCACAAAGAGACCAGGTTAGATATTACGTTCCAGCGGTTCCTCCTTTCTTCCCATGCACAAACCTTAGTCGAGCAAAGCTTACACAACAGATAATGTTAATAAAATAAAATATGGATATAGCTGTATAAAATTAATCAGTTTTTGATATTCTCAGACTATCATTTTTAAGATGCTTATCCACCCATCTCATTAAAAGCGAACGCTGACACAATGCTAGATTAAGCATAGGTTTATAGTGTAAACATTTTCGGATTAGTATAATGTAACCTTCTAAACAAGGTGATGACGATAGTTTTCTGATGATCGAGTGTAGCATTGAGGTACAAACAATTTTAAATATTATAGCTCATTTCAGAAAGTAGTTTGTCATAATTTTCCTGTTTTGATTATGTTGAGAGGTGCAAACAGATTTATACACACCCTATATCTGAAGTAGCGAAAAATCATGATAACACTAGCGAATTATATTTGTCCAGTTTGCTATTTTTAGATGTCATGTGTACATATTAAACATAGTTTTCCAGGTAGTAATAAAGGTAAACGTAATCGCATTCGAGTGGATCTTGGTAACAATCTATTCTTAAGTTATATCTTAGGGATGCATTATTTAGATACTTGAAACTTTATTCTGCAACCTTAGAAAAAACCCCTTTGTTGTGCAGACTTGGAGCGCAACAGTAGACTTTGTTCTTGGACGGATAGAGGCAAAGGCTCATGTCGATGAAGAAATATGTAGCAACAGAAAAGAATGTTGGCAAAACACGTATTGACAAGAGCGGAGATTGTTGGTTTTATCTTAGGCTTCATTTACATATATTTTGCTTGGCGACTTTTGTCAACAATTAAGTCATTCATCACATCCATTCAAACATACATAACACAGGTAACTAAAACCGTCGCCCGCCAAACATCCCGCAGCGGAGCGCGGGCAGGCAAACTCGTTACAAATAATTTTGTAAATATTTTAATTTATTGATTATTTTAAAAATCTTATTTCGATTTATTATAATCAAGCTTAAATTTTAACTTTTTCATATTTAGATATTTAACATTTCAAAAAAATTCGTATTTTAACTTTTAAGTTAAATTATAATTCAGCCAAAACTATAATTCAGCCAAAACTATTTTGTGAATCAAACGGTTTTTAAGTATATTACCAAAAACTATTAAAAACGCAAAACTAACTGAGGGGGTGTTTGATAGCAGCTGAATGAAATTACTCAGCACTTAACTCCTAGTCGGTCAAAGCCAAGTTGTTTGGTAGAGAAAAAGATGACGCTAAAGGAATCAATTCACTACTGAATGAATCATGGAAGGATGTGTAGCTCTATCATTCAATAGCTTTTTTATTCAACATAGATACACATGTGACACTACACAATTTGTTTTTTTCCCTTTTTACTTCATATTATTTTTTTATTATGACGCCATGTAATAATTATGATACTAATATTTTTTTTTGTTTTTTTTTGGAACGACGATTTTATTAGAAACAAAAACTAGCAAGGAGCTAGATTACAAAACAATAATTATGATACTAATATTTTGTTATATTTTATCTCAAACTAAGTTTACATAGCTTACGTTATTTTGTTGCAACTAGACTATAATCTTTTCCATTGTTTCGTTAAGCGTTTCTTGATATTATCTTTTAAAATCGATAAGTACTATAAATATTTATCGATCAAGAAATTAAAATAGCTTGCTTGATAGCTAATAATATTATCTTAAATCCTACATTAATATATTTTTCCTATTCATGATGCTATTCAAACAATTATTTTCGTTTAGAATCATGTTTCGTTCAGTGTCTTTGATTCATTCAGCATCATTATTCGCTCAGCGCTAAATCACATTATTTTGTCAAACAACCCTTGAAAGTTGTTTACTAAATCAAGTGATTTGAAAACATGTATAAATTAAGCATTTAATTGAGAGAAATTTTTTTTACCTTCTAAAATGAAACAAAAGTAGTATTTGTTGGTGGATTTTGTTAAAAAAGTAAAAGGAAGTGCAAAAATCATCCATGTGGTTTGCCAAAAAATCGTCTCATGTCCTTCGTCAATGCTTCGCCCAAAAATCATCCCTTCGTTAGTAAATTGAGGTATCATACGTCCCTGAGGACGAACGATGCAATTTTTTTCCCGTTAAATACTAACGAAGGTCTTAAAGGAAGGTATTGTTATCTTTTTTGCTGCTATAGGGATGTACGGTGAACCTTTCTTTAAAATTTTATTTTTTAATTTTTTTACATTATTATTCGTAAAAAAATTCAAAATTAAAATATTTTTTTCGCACTTTTTAAAATCTTAATTTTTTTAAAAATATTAATTTTTTTTCGTGCTTTTTAAATTTAAAACAATTATTTTTTACGTTATGATTCGTGAAAAAATTATTATTCATACCTTTTACTTTTTAAAATTTTTCTTTTTTAACTTTTGAAAAAAATTTATTTATTTTCGTAAGAAAACGTAAAAATGTATAAAACCGTTTAAAAAAATTAAAAAAAATTAATTTTTTTATATTTTATAAAAAATTCGAAGAAAAAAGTAAGAATGTTTTAATTTTTTCTTAACTTAAAAAAAATAATTAATTTAAAAAAAAAATCAAGATTTTAAAAAGTACGAAGTTTTTATAAAAGTTTTGTAAAAAAAATTATATTTTTTCACGAATAATAACGTAAAAATATATATTTTTTTTTAATATAAAAAAACGAAAAAAATTATGATTTTAAAAAGGGCGAAATTTTTTTCTAAATTTTTTTTAAATTTTTTAAAGAATAATAATGTAAAAAAGTATTTAAAAAAAAA
>BQNB010210379.1:0-10273 GCA_026074375.1 Tanacetum coccineum
TTTTGTTAAGCAAAACATATTTTAGGAATGAAGTGTGAATAATATGTAATCATGGATTCTTGTAAATTCGGTGAAGGTGTTGTGATCTTTTGTCTTCATGTTCATTTCTCTTCGATTGCTTATTCGTTAAGGTACAGATATTCCTTATCCTTTTTCTCTTTACTATTGGTATATTGTTATGATATATCGGTTGTTTCGTTCGTTCCGTTATTCATACAGATATTCCGTCCTTTTTGTAAGGACACTTCATGTCTTGATTCTCATTTGTTTTAGCTACTTTGATTCGTTTGATATTCCGTTTAATTTGCTATTCGTACTCATGATTCATTTGATATTCGTTTGATATTCCTTTGATTTTCTATCCGTAATCATGACTCATGTGATATTGACAATCCGTTTGATTCGATATTCATTTGTATGAATATGTTGGTTCTTAATATGCTATTAGATTCGTTTCTATATTTGGAATATTTGAAACTTGATCATTGTTATCTTTTGCCTATCTCTTTGCCCGAGATATTTGTATCTAGTCATGGAGGTACCATGAACATGTCATTGATGCACCAATGGCATGACACTATCTATAGTGGTGTGATTAGTCCACGGCGTTCCCTTTTGTATGTGCACTTTAATACTAAACTAATATATACAAGCATGACTCGCCATAGTGTATTATTTGTTTAGGGTCTATTCATGTATTATGTTTAGACATTTTGTTTTGGCTCGTGGGCATTCCTTTGATTACTCATATCCTATTCATTGTTTTATATATATCGTTTGGCATTTTTTTGGAAGGTTTTTGATATTCATTTCGTTCAAACCTTCATTTTATTTCCGTAATTATTATTATTATTATTATTATTATATCTGTTCACTGAGCGTTAGCTTAGCCGCGTTTTCTTTTCCTACGGCAGGTACTAAGCGGGAAGCTGGGATATGAGTGTTGAGAGTAGGAGCTTTTAGAGGACCCACCTTTAGAAGAACCTTTTTTGTTTGGATTTATGTTTAAGACTTATTTAGTTTGAAGATCTCTTTTCATTTAGACTTTGTTGGAATTTAAATACTTTTGGAAGTCATTTTGTTTCATGCTTAGCATTTTTATTTAATAAAGTCTTCCGCTTGCGTTTATATGTTCTGATATGACACCATAATGTGACTCTTGTTCTCTTTATCGGAGCAGGATGTTACATTAGAGATTTAAGGTTTTTGGTATAGAGTTTAGTGGTTAGGGGTAGGGTTTTTGGTATAGGTTTTAAATTTTATTTATACATCACTTGTGATATTATACCTAGTGGTTAGGGGTTTAGGGTTTTTGGTATAGGGTTTAGTGGTTAGGGGTTTTAGGGTTTTCAGTATAGATTTTAGAATTTATGTATATATGACTTGTGATATTATATCTAGTGGTTAAGGGTTTAGGGTTGTTGGTATAGAGTTTAGTGGTTAGGGGTTTAGGGTTTTTGGTATAGATTGTAAACTTTATGTATATATCACTTGTGATATTATACCTAGTGGTTAGAGGTTTAGGGTTTTTGGTATGGGGTTTACCTAGTGGTTAGGGGTTTAGGGTTTTTGGTATAAGGTTTAGGGTTTTCGGTAAAAAATTTAAAGTTTATATATATATATCACTTGTGATATTATACCTAGTAGTTAGGGGTTTAGGGTTTTTGGCATAGGGTTTAGTGGTTAGGGGTTTAGGATTATGTACCTTAGAGTCTGAAAAAGCCATAAGAGCCATGTTTGTAGGAACTTCATCATCTGCCATATAGCTCCAGTCAAAACCAGCTCCATCAATAGACACCATGGCTTTGGAAGAAGTTTCTTCCACATTTACAGTCCTTCTAGAGCTGTCTTGATTCTTGTTTCTGCTATCTTAGTTCCTAGGTCCTCTGCATTCCCTTGCAAAGTGTCCCATCTTGTGGTAGTTGAAACACTCCACCTTGGATTTGTCATATCCAGCTAAAACGTCCCATGATAGTGATATTTTCAACCAGTTTTCTGAAAAAACTTCTTGTCTCATGCTCATCAATATCAACTGCACTTTAAATCAATTTCTTACTATTCTTCTTCATGGATTTGTATCAGTCCTCAATATACAATTTGAGACCCTTTGTTATCTGGCAATAATGCATAAACATTGTCATCAACTTAAGATTGTCATTACTAATATAAGCAACCCAAGAATTTTCATCAAATGCAAAACCTATTTTACTATTATCACAATTATACGGGGCAAATTGTTTGCTTTTATTACATTACTTTGTATGTCCAATATCTCATATGTCATGTAACTTGATAACTAAAGTATACGAGCTCACGCAACCTATCTATGGCAATCCCTTGTCTTCAAAATGTTAAGCCAACATCATAATCATGTCAAAACAATATCATAATATCATTATTACAAAGTACATTATTCCTATAATGTACCATTCGCAACGTTATATCAAAACGGGCTTTAAACCGTTATCGTATACCTCTAAACTCTAATTCCATGAAGAGTTAATATCTAAAGTGAATGTATAAGCTATTAAAGCATATATACAAGTAATATAACATTTCAATTGAAATATAAACTCCCTCCAAGTCAAGTATAAGTTTTCAAAGCACAATGTACAAGTCATTAATGCACGATATCCAAGAATTAGCCGTTACCTCATTTTCCTAGAGAAATCATGTACAATCCATCAAGTACAAGTTACAAACAAGTTATACCTTCATTTACAATCCATATTCATCCTCATTCCATGAAATTACTAGAAATCCAAGCTAGAAACCCCTAAAAGCCTTATATGAACCCTAATTTCAAGCCACGGCTTATTCTTTCAATTTCAATCTATTTTAACTTAAACCAATGACCAAACTTCATTGATAATACTTTATATAAGCCCTAGGATCTGTATTCCATCATTCCCAATCAACAATATTCGAAATATAAGCCAAGAAAGCCAAAGAAACCCTAAACGAGCCCTATGTGAACCCGCGACCTTATTTACTCATTTTTAACCCGTTTTAACCCAAACCACTTGCTAACTTTTATTAATACTTATTATTACAAACCTTAAGATCATATTTTAATCACTTCTTGATCAATGTATGCGAAATATAAGCCAAAAACAAGAATTCGAACCCTTATGAGCTCATATGAACCCGAAACTCATTCTTTTGCAATATTGACCCATTTTAAAGGATTCCTTTGCAAAATAACTTACCCACATGCATCCTAAGTTGCTTACTCAGCTACTACGAACAAATTCTTCATTTGCTTTTTATTAAAAAGCTTCACATGTGCTCTTGATTCTATCTATTTAAGTCATGGCACCCAATGTCTCCAACACCCACTTCAATCTAGTTCCTAGCCCTTAACAAATCACCATATAAGCCTCACCTTGACCACCCCTCTAGACCCTCCACACGTCCATGAACAGATCCTAAGTTGTTCCCTTAACTCCCTTTGCCTTCAAACTACTATAAATAGGAACCTAAATCGTTCATTTTTCTTCATCCCCCACTTCCTCCTCTATAACCCTTCATAGAAGCAATCCTTTGCTCTAATAGATCCTAAGTGATCTTAAGAAGTCTCAAGTACAGAAAGGAAGCAAAAGAAACCAAGAAACGAAGCCCGAGAGTCGTTATTCTAGGCGTACGAAGCCGAAAGTTTAGAAAAACACATTCAAAACATTACCAGACATAACTTTAATTAACGCTTGATGTGCTTAAACATTCCAGATATTGAATAAAAGCTTAAAACCGTATCATCCGGAAGCTATATTGTACCATAATAACTAGAGGAGCTTCATATTAAGAGGTTTGCATCATGGTATTTCGTTTGACTGAGTTGTTGGGTTACGATTTAAAGTGCCCTAGCTCCTCAAACGTTTTTACTGAATAACTTCTGAATTATGATGGGCCCGAACAGTGATACAATTAATTCAAAACTCCTCAATCAAACTCATACTCTTAAACCTAATTCTAAAGTACAATCTTCCTAAGTCTTGACATATTCACTCAAGTATGTGACGGTCTGTTTACTGACATTTACTATATCAACTTCCCTGTAAAGATATAGTATAAGTCATCAGCCTTACCATTTTTAGAATATATTAATACATCAACCTATCATGTGAAGTTCATGAACCTCTGCCTTTACTTATTTTACAATATTTTATAAACCCGCGAGAGGGGATACATGCTTGATACAAACTCTTTTATATACTCCATAATCAATGTTGAGTACTTTTCAAAGAACATAAGTTGATTCGTAGCCTCGCTTTTCAATCTTTTGAATGTTTTATAAACCCGCGAGGGGGATACATGCTTGTTACAAACTCTTTTACATACTCGATTTATCTTAAAAACAATGTGATTACTTTCAAAGCTTAATGAATTCATAACCCCATATTTCATCCATTGAATAATTTATAAACCTGTGATTACTGATATAAACCATGAATAAATGCAATGTTTTTCTAAATGTTATGACTACCCGAAATATTACTTGCCTAAGTAGCTTCCAGTGCCATTATTTCCATATCATGAATCATTAATTACTTGCATTGCGAGTGAACGCGAATATTGTGAATAGATCTATTGGGGTGACGGCTCCCGTTGGTATACCCAAGCTTGTGTAGCCAAACGCACTATATTTGTCTTAATGGGTAACCTTGGCAAGTTACCTTTCCACGGGGACATAATTCCCTAACCAATGTCACTACGGTGATTTCCCTATTAACGTATTGATGTCATGAGCTTAGGTGCAATAATAGAATGTTTACCGATTTTCCGTGATCATTTGTATTGCGTTGCAATTATTTACCATTAAAGTTGACTTGCATTCAACCATATGATAATATTCAACTATTTTCCCATATAATTCAAAAATGGTTCCTCATGAAAATTATCCAGTAATGGCCAATATTTCCATATAATAACCCTTATTCCAATTATTTACATTTCAAACCAATAAATTTCACATCAACCTATGTGTTGACCCTTTTAGCATGTTTATCTCCAGGTAATTAGCATTCGTGGTAACGTCGTGGCATGGACTCGAAGATGGCTGGAACTGATATCATTCAAACATGATGTTTTAGATTTTAGGAACCTGTATATTTGAAAAACTTCTGATTATAATGATGATAACTAGAATTTTTCCAACAACCGTCCCTTTTAAAGTAGTTTTTCTATGATTATTATTGTTGTAACCATGAATAAATACCCAGATAGCTTCCGCTGCTATATTGTAAAAATGGGGGTGTTACAGATTGGTATCAGAGCCATGGTTATAGAGAACAAGGTCAAAACCTTAACTATAACCACATTTCTTTTTCAGCCATCAAAGTCCTCCGTGCCACTACATTCCGGAACAAGTATGTAAATATACATATCTATTATACTATTACATAAATAACTTATGTTATTTACAAACTAGGTTGTTAATAGAACGATGTCTTCTCCCAACCACTCTACTTCTGATATTAAGGATGCTTTTTCCTCTATGAATATTCTCAACTATACTTCGGTCTCAACCGAATTATTTCCTAGCTACATCAGAAGCAGTTCATTTAACTCTATTCAGAAAACTCTACAGATAATATGATCCCATCAGTATTCTCACCTTTCTACAATAATCCTTGTTTGAAGGACGTACAAGCATTTTATGCTAAGGAATTCCCTATTTCATCAACAGATCCTATTACTCCACGAGCTATTTTGACTCTATCTCTGATATTACCACCATCACTACTATCTAATCCTCGATATTTTCATTGTCCTAAAAGAACTATTACCACCTAAGAAGCGAATCTGTTTCCTCATCTTCTTCCTCAACTATGTTATCTAATTCATCCTGGAATCAAACTTTGTGATTGTGTGTATCACATCTTCCTTAGTTTATACTCCTACCCCTCCTCAGGTATTTGAAATAGAAAAATGTTCAGATAAGATGTATCTGAAACATCATGAACAAGTCGAAGATGTCTTGAATTATTTAGACGAACTCTATCTTCACCGCATTGAGAGAATGGAAGAAGGACGTATAAATGGTAACGAACTGAAGACTGAACTCAAGAAAATCCGTACTCAGATTATCAAACTTTAAAAGAAGCGGTTAGGGCAAAAGGATAAGATAGCTTTGTCATTACAGAATTTCCGATCTTGAACAAATCATTGAGAAAACCCAAGCTTATCACCAAACAAATCAAGAAGATCTTTAGGATGTCATCTACCAGCTCAAAATCATCAACTCTTAAACTAGTTATAGCTTTATCCTAAGCTACGGGATGTGTGGTATAAATAAAAACGCTTGTCAAATCTTGACTATGTACAGTAAAAAGGCAAGTTATTTATAAAGGCAATCCCATTTCATATCTTATTGTTTCCAACTTATCGCTCTTTCATCATCATTTCCACTAATTGCATCATTATCTCCGTCTTCATGAATCATACCATAACTTCTAAGTGCTTAAAATACAAAAATAAGCATAGTCTTAAGCATTTAAGCGGCACATTTTCTTTTAAGTATCACCTTTCAAAACTTGTGATGTCATTCTTACTACGTGTTATCTTATGTTGATAGGATGCCTCTCAAAAGGACATCAACATTTGAAACACCACATAACTTTTAAGCTGCCCATCCGGCAACTAATTAAATGATGGCACTTCTCTCGCTCTGAAAACACAACTGCATCAATGGCAAATACTTACAATACTAACAAAACAACTAGGACCATAGCGAACTCTAGTACAAGAAAAGAATCAATGAGCACAAAAGAAAGTTTGAAGATGAAGGAAAACACCACCACATCAACTATCCCTAACACAAGAACAAATAATCATTCCAACCAATCACATAACAAAAATAAACTACCCTGATAACCACAACAAAACACCATACCACCAACAGCAGCATATAAACAGAAACTATTAGGACTTATCCTACCAAGAAATACCATGGAAACCTCCCTTTGTGTACAAGATGCACCCTGCATCACACAGAAGTTTGCACTGTCAAGTGTCGAAATTGCAACAAGGAGGGTCATCTGACTAGGAACTACAAAAGCAAAGGACTAGCCATGGGAAGCAACCTGCTATCAGTGTCTGTAACTTTCAGTACCTTGTGGAAGAGAAAGGGCATTACAAAAGTCAGTGCTCATCAAAAACAATCCAACGGTACTTCTCACGTTTCTAAGAAAAGCTTATGTGACGAATCCCTCATCATTCCAAAGAAAGAAATTTGGCTTGATGATAAACTTAACTAATGGGAAGAATCAGTGATATTATGGATCGTGAAATCAAACAACTAAGACGAAATGCATCCCTATAATCAAAGTAATAATGGGAACTCTGAATTTACATAGGAACGTGAAGATCAAATTCGTGCTAAATATCCACATCTATTTTCCAACATCACTCAATCTCTCAACTAAATCTCAAGACATGTAACATAAGTACCAACTCTTTTTCATATGTAAAGTTATCCATGAAATAAAAGTAATAATTCCGTTACATCTTGTTATCTGGTGATATCAAAACTCGACATTGTTTGTCAATTCTATCATGTTCAAACTCTGAATACTCTCCTCATACCTTTGAAACATAAATTATCATCCTTGATTATATGGGCATCAGTACCATCAACACTCTAATTATCTACCCTTCATGATCCTAGTACAATTATCATCTCAATATTTTTCTAACCTTTCATGATCATACCATTTTCTACACATTACCGTTTTGATATCATGTTTTTATGCTTAGGTAAGACAATTTATGATCATCTTATTGAAATGAATTAGGATGCTTCTTCATTTGAATAAGAAAATTATAAATGACCAAACTATAAATTTATAAATTCTCAGTTACAAGGATTGGGACGCCTCTATTGGTAAATGAAAAATTATAAATTAGTAGGCTTTAGTATATAACATATGTACAAACAAGTTTCTTTCAATCCATTTGTACAAATAATTCCTTAATCATTATCATTATTACCTTCATTATCATTATTACCTTCATCATCTCTTCATTTAAAAATCTGTATCTCACGTGATTAGAAACTCTCTTACAAATTCATAATCATTCTTTGACATCACTCATTCCATGATCTCTGTAATTTAAAAATTCTCTGTTATATTCTGTAACGTAATAACAAGGAAACACACAAGAATCTATACAATGTCAAATGATTTCAATACCACTAGGTATGAAAATTTTGACAAAGACTTGTGATAGCATTCTTATTCTATGTTGACTTTTAAAGGTTAATGAATAACGATTCTTTACAGTAGCACAGCAGAAGCATGGTAGGCCCATAACCCACAGGTTTCATAAATCAAAGTATTTCATCATCCAGGTTTTATCAGGATCTGGAGAAATTCTATTTTCAATCATCAAAAGGTGTAATCTTGGAAATAAGTAGACGTGTAAAAGGAGGTAATTATAATTATGGTGCGCAACATAATTATAAATGCATCACACACGTGAACTTGTGACCTTGATTAACCTAAATTCATACCCAGTACCTATCTCTAAACAATACCACTATAACTTTCAATTAAATCTCGGGACGAGATTTCTGTAAGGGGTGGAGACTATAACAACCCAAGAATTTTCATCAAATGCAAAACCTATTTTACTATTATCACAATTGTACGGGGAAATTTTTTGCTTTATTACATTACTTATATATCTCAGTATGTCATAACTAAAGTAGACGAGCTCACGCAACCTATCTATGACCATTCTATCTTCATATATGTCAAGAAAACATCATAACATGTCAAGTCAATATCATAATATTCTTTTTACAAAGTACATTATTCTTATAATATACCATCCGCAACGTTATATCTAAACGGGCTTTAAACCATTATCGTATACCTCTAAACCCTAATTCCATGAAGGATTAACATCTAAAGTGAATGCACAAGCTACTAAAGCATATGTACAAGCAATATAACATCTCATTTGAAATATATAAACTCTTCAAGTTAAAGTACAAATCTCTAAAATCTCAATGTAAAAGTCATTAAGCATGACATCTAAAATAGCCGTTTTACCTTCGTTTCCATAACTTATGTGCAAGCTACTACACTCAATGTACAATATGTAAACCCTAATTATTATATTCATAAGCTTTCATACACATATTTACACTTAAAACCCTAATTCAAAACCCTAAACCCTAAAACCGAGCTAGTTTCTAAACCATGACTCGTTTCTTCGTTTTTATCCATTGTAAACCTAAACCAATACTTAAATAAGTTATAATAACATAAATTACAACATTATCAATCATAATCCATTATCATTTCATCATTCTACATCAATTACACAAAGAACGAATCCAGAAAACCCTACTTATGCCCTAATTCTGATTTTGACCTGTTTATTCATTTTTAAACCATTCTAATCCCAAATAACCAACCAAGAGTCATTGTAAACCCATAAAATGAGTTTACAAACCTTAATCCATCATTAACCATCCTTGCTTCAACAATGTACGAGAATTACAAAGCTAGAAAACCCTAAAAGCCTTATATGAACCCTAATTCCAAGCTATGGCTTATTCTTCAATTTCAACTCATTTTAACTAAAACCAATTATCAAACTTCATTGATAATACTTTATTTAAGCTCTAGGATCTGTATTCCATCATTCCTAATTAAGAGTATGCAAAATATAAACCAAGAAAGTCAAGAAAACCCTAAACGTGCCCTAATCAAACCCGTGACCTCATTTCTTCAATTCTAATCCGTTTTAACCAAAACCAATTGCTAATCTTTGCTAATCCTTCCTGTATCAGACCTTGGATACATATATTAACTATCCTAATCATTTATACATGAAATAAAGACTTGAAAACTTGTGAAATATAACAACCCAAGAATTTTCATCAAATGCAAAACCTATTTTACTATTATCACAATTATACGGGGAGATTTTTTGCTTTATTACATTACTTATATATCTCAGTATGTCATAACTAAAGTAAACGAGCTCACGCAACCTATCTATGAAAATCCTATCTTCATATATGTCAAGCAATCATCATAATATATCAAGTCAATATCATAATATCATTTTTACAAAGTACATTATTCCTATAATGTACCATTCGCAACGTTATATCAAAACGGGCTTTAAACCGTTATCGTATGCCTCTAAACCCTAAATTCATGAAGAGTAAACATATAAAGTGAATGTACAAGATACTAAAGCTTATGTACAAGCAATATAACATATCATTTGAAATATAAACTCCCTCCAAGTCAAG
>BQNB010210382.1:0-10273 GCA_026074375.1 Tanacetum coccineum
ATTACATCCTCATTCGAGTAAAACCCAATGTTAGTCATTAGGAAGGGGAAATAAATTGTTGTTAAATAAAAATTACGAAACAAATAAGGCACAAGTTACTAGATACTTTTCCCGACCGTTACCATGATAAAGACTCATAAATATTTACACAAACGTCTTGATCATAGATAAAAAAACAACAACCTAAGTTGGCATTCCCGTAACGGTCAACTTCTCATTCATCCCATACTTTACACTTTAAATAACTAGCAGCTATTAAATGGACTTAATCTAACAGGGTAGGCTAAGGTGTAAAGGTGTAACGAAACAAACAGTTGGTGTAATTCCTAAAGGATTGGCTCTATTGGTTTATCTAGGGGTATATTACTCTTAAGATGAGAGTAAACAAAGGGTTTATATGGGAGTTAACTAACCAGTGTAGTTAGTTAATAAAACAACATGTATAGGCTTTTTGGGTGTAATCCTAGAAATTTACCAATTTAAACAAGTTACTCCATCTAAATCCATAGTACTTATTATTGTGGTCTCGAATAGATATACCAAGCCAAGTTCAAAAGTCTACAACATCACCGACACACTCATATTTTTATGGAATTTAGGTAAACATTTAGAAACTGATAAGGCTTAATCCTCACAATATCTAATAAGGGTTATTGTGTGCGGGTTATATAACAAGTAATTTCACAAAATTATACTTGAATTTTTTTTAATTTGAGCATAATTTAAACATTTTAATGTGAAAAATAGGACAAGTATACATTCTAATTCACATACCCCACTTGAATTATAAAACGTTCTCGTTGTATAGATAAAAATTAAAAACGGGAATTAAAATAATTAGAATGAAAAACTCCCCTGATATTTTGCTCGGTAGATTCTCTATGTTGATTTAATAAGCAAGAATTCTAGATTGTAGATACTTCACTAACATTGTCAATTTCTTTACAGCGAGGTCATGGGCAAAATATAGGAAAAACCATGCATTCCTATCTCGGTATCAACGGTTAGTTAAATAAGACTAAACTGTACAGGAGACTAATACATCGTATCCATAAGCTGGAATACGCTGTATAGAGAACCTGTAAAAAGTATCTAAATACGGGTCAGTCTGCTGAATATGCCGTATCATGTGCATGAATACGCCATATGGACAGAACTGACAATAATGTTTAAATGCAGAAAAATAAGGGACTGATAACGTCCAGACATTCAATACGCCGTATGGTATGGAGCGGATAAGCCGTCTCATGTCTGGGAAGACAAATTCAATATAAATAAATAAAATTTTGGGTTGTCTCCCGGGAAGCACTTTTGTTTCAGCTAGTCTTTAAATTAGACTTTTTCTTCAGCTTCCATTACCATTCCATCTCATGCAGGTGATGCAAGGATCGTAAAGGACTTCAGCACGAAGTTTTATAACTCCTTAGGCAGTGTACCTAATCGTTGCAGTGTAGTATAGGCAAGACTCAGGGGTTTTTATCGTTCTCTAGGGGAATAGGTTGGGAAGGCTTGATCACGGTCTAACAGAATTCTAGAGGTTAAGAGAAGATTCTTTTTGTGTTTTTATATTTATAAAAAGCAATTAAATCAATGGTTTAAGAGGTTGGGTTTGATATCTAATAATTAATCTTAATTATTATACTTCTTTACTTATAGTGATAACTTTATTGATAAAATTATATATTTAATTAATCTGCAGTTACTTATCAGATTGCTTCTCTAATATTGTTGCTTTGCACACTCTGGATGATCTGGTGTAAGTATTTTCTACATCATTGAACGAATTACACGAACCCGCCGTTATTTAATATTAAGTTAAGGTAACCACCCAAGTAAGGTAGTATGATGACTATTACAAGGCCACTATAAGTATATTAAATGCATGTGAATATTTAAGACGGGATCAAACCATATTAGTGGTAAGTTAGTATGAAGAATTTAATGATGGTATCCTTTACACTTCTCCACATTTCCTAGACGTCTATGCTATTTACTATCTTTTGGGCTAGTCGTTATAAAGCACTAACGCACACATCCCTCACAAAGGAACATAATTGGGACTATAATCTGACTTTCATGCAATCATAAGCAGATACAAAGGAGGGTTTAGCCTAGCATGTTAAGGATAACGGCTTAAACAAAGAAACATAAATCATTCAAACAATACTTAGCATATTGTATGATTAATGATAAGCATATCTTATTGTTAAACATGGATTGTAAGGTAGTTACTAATAGGGGTTTGAGGCCCTAAAAACGACCTTAAAGGCTGCTACAAAGACTATGGTTTGTCTCCCAAAAGTTATACAAAGTTACACACTTAAAACCCTAAAATTAGTTTTGTATTTATAGAGATATCGATGAGACGGCGTCGCTTTGAAGTCCTAACGCCGTCGCCCATGTGGAATGATTCTAGATCCTCTTTAAGTCAGCCACGTCCTGACGCCGTCACTAGATCTCTGACGCCATCACTGGATAGATCACGATGGTGTCACTTTATGATTATGACGCCGTCTCCACGCTCTGTGTGAGTAATTCTTCATGATATTTGGTGTAGGTTCGTAATCTTGTTGTCTTCTTCTCCAATGTGTCCAAAGTACATGTATTTTCCTCCAAAATTGCATTCTAAGTGCTCAAAAACCTGAAAACAAACATTAAGCACATAATCGGGGCATATTGCATGATTCAAAGGATTAAATTACCCCTATAAAAGTGTATAAATGACACCTACATTAGCGCGTTACATGGCCCGCGTAAGTGAGCAATTCTTCATTGTAGGATCTCAGATAAAGTCTGGGTCCTTGATTCTAAACTCCTTTGTAGACCTCTATAGCTTTTGGTATGTATGTTTGCGAGTTCCACTTCATTATTATCTTGTTTACATACCCTCAGGAATGATGGGATTTTGTTAAATTGTTAATTAGTGTGGTGTTAAAACATTCGAATTGACCTCACCATTGGTAAGTTACACTCTCATCATGTTGTTGGATAGTATTGATCCGTCGAACGTCTTGTCTTACACAGAAAACATTTCGAAAAAGGTTTTTCCAACTACCACTTTTCCCATTCCTTCATCAAGAAGGATCCATATCTTTCACAACTGTAAAATCAGTAAGAACATAAAAGTTTCCAATAAAGATTGGTACCTTAGCCTAGTTTCCTAACTCATTCCTCCTTCTAAATTTGATTTTGTCTTCATTACTTGTGTTATATAAATTTTTTGACATGACATTATAGGGAAAATTAGGTAAGAAATTGGTGTGTATACAATTTAATTCCTATCAGGAATGAAAAACTTTAGTTGTGTGCGTGGGCATAATCAATTCGGGTTCTTTTTCACCTTGGTCATAATCACTAGGGTAAATATAAAATTGTACTAACCATTTTTATTTCATCCTAGCTTTAACCTTCCTTAATAACCTTTCCTTCATCAATGGTAGGCATCAAATCTTCAACTTTGATCTCTCCTATGTTCTATTGGCACATTTTAATCGTTTTAATCTCGAGTTAATCTCGATTTAAAAAGGGTTTCTTCGATCTAGTTAAGTATTCAAAGTCTATCCATTAGCTTTGGTTCTAAATTAAGTTCCTATGTTCTCACTCTAACATTAAATGTGACCTATTTAATTATATTATAATAGCAGATTTATACATCTTTGAAAATTATTTCCTCACCCCTACCTTCGGTAATTTTTCGTTTAACAAACATCACTCTTAGCAATGGGCGGTAGAACAAAAAAGGGTTTTCTGTTGATTCAAGGGCACTTTGATATCCTTAAGCATATCTAGAATTATAAAGTCTACAGCGAAAACAAACTTACCAATACCTACTAGTACATTTTTAGCAATTCCTTTTATATATTTCACTGTCCTATCTACTAATTCAACTGTTAACTTAGTATGAGCTAATTCGCCTAAACCTAAGTTAGGTAGGTTCGAGCAGAGAGGCATGACACTTACGCCTAGATCCTAAGTCAGCGAAGGGCGTTATCAAAGAAAACATTTTTTACATATAGCAAGGTAAAGTGAACTTATTGGGTCTTTTCCTTTTGGGTATGGAAAGATTATCGGATATGGTAAGCTCCATATGAGTAAGCTTCCAATAATTATGGTCCATACGATCCATTCTTTTCTTCATAATAGCAATCATTCAAACGACTTGGAAATGAAATAGTCGTTTGTCTTGTCTCAAACATTAGTTTACTGTTCTTTGGGGTGGATACGACATACTGAGATGATCCCATATAGTGTATCGGGGTTGTATCAACTTCAACAGTAGTCGAGATCGACTTGACATGGTCTCTTGGGTTCATTTCATTAGAGCTAGGCAAACTTCTAAATCCTCTTTCCTATAGTACCTTGCTCATTTGCTCGATTTGAATCTCCAAAGTTTTAATTGATGCCCTTTGGTTTCTGATGGCAGCATCTATTGAGGCTTGGATTTCTTTAATCATATTGGAGTTTTCCTCATGTATTTTTTCCAATTCACTCATAAATTTTCTCAGTGATTCTTCCATAGATTGTCTTCATTATTAATACAAAGGATTTGCATTATTCCTTTGGTAGAATCCCGGAGCTGCTACTCTATATCCCACTCCTTGGAAAGGTGCACCAAATTGAGCATAGTAGGCCTCTTCAAGAGTTTTCTCTTCTTCTTTGAGTGGGCAATCTTTGGTGTAGTGGGGTCTTTTACATTGTTTACATCCTACTTGAGTAGCATATACCTTTTCATTAACTTTCTTGATTTCTCTTCTAAGATTAATGAGTTGTGCTTGTATGGCTGCTAATCCATCAAAAGTTTCAGTATTTCTTATCCTAGATGTTCCATTGTGCCATTTTTGAGAATATTCTGCCATTTCTTGGATGACCACTTTTGCATCGGCAGCTGTCTTAGTTGGAATGGCACCTTTTGAATCAAGAACTATCAATTTGGAACTTCCAATCCACTAAAAACAAGATAACTTCCTGCATCTCCGTTAAGTAGTGTTGAGGACACTTCATCTGTGACAACCGTCTAGTTCAAGTTAACAACCATAGAGTCTTGTGCTCAGTAAATCAATATTCTAGGTCATTATTTAGTTTTATACTTGTCGTGTAATTTTTGTGGTTTACGTCCCAATTATTAGGAACCTGAGTTATCGAACGTGTCTACGACCTACATTTTTAGTTTAAAGCGTCCTGATATGCTCGTGTCAGATGTGACAATTTGAATTTAATGTTAATATTTTAACCGAGCTTTAATCCTATTTTCTAAATTTTATAGAATTTATTTCATTATTTTTAGTCGATTTAGTAAAAATCATCGTTTTAATTATCCGCGAGTCATGCTTTTAATATTTATTCGTTTTAACGATCGAGAAATCGATAATTTCATATTTTAGCTTTGGAAGTGTATTTATTTTATTTTAGTGTTTTTTGACTTTTCCCGCGTAATTGCCAAAATCGTGTCAAAAACGATATTTTCATAAGTTGAGTCCTTTAATTAAGTGTATTGGGCCCGAGATTTGTGTAACATAAGTTTACAAAAAAAATACTACAACAAAGCCCAAGCCCACATAGGGCCGGTTTCAACACAAAATAAACCAACGTCATTTTTTTAGTTTTATAAAAGGAGAGAATCTAGTAATTTTAAGTCCCCAATATCCCCTATAAATATATTCTCTAATACTTCCCATATACACATATAGATACACAAGAAAAAAAACAGTTCATTCTCTACCCCCTTGTTACTGTTCGTCGACCCCAACCTAAATCCACCAAAACCATCTATCAAAATTCACCAAATCATCTCCATTACATGTTCATCATAGTAACATTAACTATTCTTAAAACACAAATAATCTATACCATGCATGATTTTCTCTCAAGTTCTTAATTTTTCATGTTTTTTGATTTTAAGATTTTATTGAGTTTTGGTTTTAATTAAAGCATAAGGGGGTATATCTAGGGCTTGTGGCAAGTTTTTGGAATATAAGCTAGGGTTTGGATCAATAATAAGGGTGTTTGATTTTAGGCATCAAGGGAAAAGTTTAAGGGTTTTGTATGTTCATTATTCTTTCATTCTATTTTGTTGAAAATATATATTAATTATATATTTTGATGACTCACACTAGTTTGCTATGTGTTTATATATGTGATAAAAATGTAGTAATGGCCATCTCGACTCTAAACAATCATCCTAGGAGATGAACCAAACACTCTTTTATTTTTATAAAATTTTACTCATTGATTTGAAAAATATGTTGGGAATTATATTTGAGTTGATAAGACAAAACATATGAAAGATAAGAGACTTAAAAGACAAAGGAGGAATTCTTCAAAAGATGGAAGATTTTGAAGATTCTGAAGATAAACTTAAATGATTAAAAGATTTATTAATATCTTTATTTGTTCTTATCCTTTGTAAACCTAATATCTCTATTATATAAAGAGATACATGTCATTAGGTTTAGGTGTACAATTCGTGAGTTCCTGTACCTAAACGTGTGGGTGTGTATTCCAGGCGTAGAGATGTAGACGCCATATGTATTTTAGCCTCAAGGATCTTATGATTCCTGTTACAGTTCATTGATGTAACCGTATTATTCTGATTAAATAATATTGGGGCTTGGAATGTTTGGTAAAACCTTGTTCATAACATTGTTCTTTATGTATTAATTCCGCTGTGCAAATATGTTATCAATGTTATTATATCCTAGATGGCTTAAACGGTCCTAGAAGATTATCAACGATTATTTAATCTTCACAATTGGTATCAGAGCCACGGGGCTCTTGATCTAAGATCAACAGGGTTTTATAAAATAGAAAGTATGGTTTTCATGTTACAGTTTACGCGTCCTTAGTGCTTTTAAATATATCAGATCTTTAGATGTGAACATTCTTAGTTCGTGTTTGGCTATGAAGAAACCCTAATGAGAAGATGCGAATACAATCATCATAAGTTGTCATTGGATCTGATGGTGTACAACAACTATGAAACACTCCTGTTATGCTTTCACTTTTTCTCATATTGTTCTTGATGATTGGCTTTGGTAAGTGATGGTATTGAAATCTTCATAGAAGATTGCTAGAAGTTTAAATGAAGGTTTTGTTCTTAAAAATCAGACGACACAAGGTTTTTGTGTATGAAACAACAGGTTATATAAATAAGAACAATAACAACAGATTTCTCACTGATGAAGAAGGTCTACTGATGTTGCGTGGGTTTATGAGAGACGGAATCACATAAACCCTAATCTCATTCTTAGGGTTTTTGGTACAATCGCAACAGGGTATTGAAGTATTCAAGATTCTGAAGAAGGATTAAGTAGCAGATATAGCAAAGGTTAGGGTTTCGTTGGTGTTGAGAGTGGGATGCGTGTTATGTACTGCTACTGGGTTAAAAGAGATAGAAGCAGATGTGTGGGTTTTTCTAACCCACAACTCAAGGTTTGGTTTTCATAGTTACTATTGCTATCTATACACTTAATACTTCTACAGATTTGAATACACTCGTGTATTAGTGCTGCTTGATGAATCTGACGTGAAGAGGAGTTAAATTTTACGTATTGATTATCCTTATCATACTAAGTCGCGTCACATCTTTTAGGTGGTGCTTAGAGACTATCTACTCGTTCAAGGATTCGATTACTTTTGATCCACTTCTACTTACGGTGAGTTCGCGGCCTCTCTCTTTTAAATGTTTTATATGTCTTGGGGTGAAATGCATGATCAATACAGTTTAAATTACTTTTTGGACTATATGAACTAAGTTGAGCTAGCGTAGTAACCTATGATATGCGGATGATTTGTACGTTTTTCGGATTGCATAATTATTTTTGTTGGATGTAAGGACTTGGGTTATTAATATTTCTATTTTTAAATGAGACTTGTCCTTATTTTGCGTGTATACGTAAGGTGCATGGATATAGTGTTAGGTGTTTAGGATCCTGTTCTTTCCCCACCTGTCTAAGCCCCCCTTGATTGGGTTCTTGTTCTTACCCAATTATACGTACTTGTTGCACTCCACCGAACATGAGTGTAGATATTATCGATAGCGCTATTTGAGGTCGGCCAACCTCTCGTTCCACTGTTTCGGAATTGCATAATATCTATATATAGGGGCAGTCATTCATTTGTTCTTTAACACTATATTTATTGCGTGTGCATTTTACTTGGACCTTATACTTTAATATTAACCAAGTGGCTTTGAATATTAAGACTTTTTTATTATTGGGCATACTTATATATTATGGAATTGTGTGTGAATTTATAAGATACAAGTCTTGTATAGTCGGGATTTGTATGGAATAAATTCATGTAACTCTGGCCATAAGGTATTTTTTTATATCTGCATTTTGAGACTTATCTATGGAAGTGTAGGTGAATGTATTTTATTACAAGTCTTGTATGGGCGGGACTTGTAATAGAATAAATTTACAGGTCTCTTGTCACGAGGACTTACTTATAAATGGTTTTTACCATATTCTCATAAAACCTGTGTACTCACCAACTGTTTTTATAGTTGACCCGTTTTCTCATGCATTTCAGGTGATCGACACTAAGTTTCTTATGAAGGCATATGCTTTAATGAAGTCGTTTTGTGTCATCTTTAATAAACGTTGATGTATGAAGTCAAAGCTTTTGTGAACTTGAAAACTTATGTTAAAAAGCCGATGTCCGGCTAAGACAATTTGTAATGACGTATTATTTCCTTTTTAATTAACGTATGGTGTTGTACTATTATCATGTGCTTGGGCCTTACACTGTCACACTCCGTGTTTCCGCTTTAGCGGGGTGTTACAGATTTTGTATCAAAGCCTTGTTCGTAGTGAATGCCGGTTTTTGAAAGCTAAAAACTGCAACAATAACCAAAGAGTCATTTTCTTATAAAACATGAACATGATAGGAGTTGACTAATTCGGTCCTTGCATCATTTGACCTTAATTAGACAGAACTTGATCAACTCTGTCTAATTCAGGTAGAATCATGGAATGTCAAGAATAGTTATCAAGTATCGTGTTGGGTGAAGTCGTAAGTATAAGGTCACCTAAAATTGCATTAGTCGTGTGCGTTCATATTACATGCATACATGTTTGTTCTATAGTCTAATATGGCATTATATATATGTTCTTTATCCTTGTCGTTCTATGACTTAATAGATTAAGTCTGACTTTAACCCGCCAAATCTCGGTTGCTAAGTCACATTCCTTATTCTTCCGCCTATTGTACGACTTTGATCTGACGAACAATTGTTTTTTTTTTGGAAAATTGTAGAATCATGCCACCCAGGAGAAGCGCTCGTGGTACAGGAGCTAACATCAACGACAACCCAAACAACAATGTTGTCGGATTAGCAGAGCTTCTTACCCAAATTGCTGCGAACCTAAATGTTGGACGAGCCAACAATGGAGAAGGTTCCTCAAACACAAAAAGAGGGTGCAACTACAAGACTTTTATGGCTAGTAACCCTAAGGAGTTTTACGGCAATGAGGGAGCTGTTGGCTTGATGAGTTGGTTCGAGAATGTTGAATCAAAGTTGAATATCACCAAGTGTGTCGATACATACAAAGTTGAATATGTTGCTTGCTTGCTCCAAGGAAGAGCACTAACTTGGTGGAATACTCAAGTTCAGACACGTGGACGTGACGCTGCCAATGGCTTAACTTGGGAGAATTTCAAAGGTTTGCTAACAAAGGAGTATTGTAGAAAGGATGAGATGCAGAAGTTAGAGTTTAAGTTTTAGAATCATCAGATGTTGGGCACAAAAGTGGATAAGTACACTGCTCGCTTCCATGAGTTGGCTAAGATGTTTCCCCATATGGTCTCCACGAAGGAGAAGAAAATTGACCGATACATTTGGGGATTGGTCCCTAAGATCAGAAGGATGATCACCTCATCCAATCTAACCACTCTACAAGCTGGTGTAGGCCTGGCTTACCGTTTGACCAATGATGTAATCAGATCTAGTGAGGTGCCAAAAAAGGATGACAATGAAAGGAAGAGACAGAATGATCAGCATAAAAAAGCAGGATCAAAACCAATTGAACAAGAGAGGATATCGAATAATATTCTTATTACCTAAGAGCTTATGCATCGTTATCATCTTAATCGTGGTCCGACAAGATGTGTGTTTAAGATTGATATCCAAAAAGCGTATGATACGGTTGATTGGTGCTTCTTGGAGATTATTCTCATTAGATTTGAGTTTCCGAACACTATGGTTAAATGGATTATGGCGTGTGTCTCGTCTACCTCTTTTTCCATTAATATTAATGGGAATGTTCATGGTTTT
>BQNB010210391.1:0-10273 GCA_026074375.1 Tanacetum coccineum
AATAACTTAATAGAAACAAAACAGCAACTTAATAAAAAACTTACGCAATCAGAGGAGTTCCAACACTACCAAAAAGTGCAAAACTGGTTAGAGCCATCTGTTCTCTCCATCTTTATATATTGAATTCTGAATAAGAAAGTATAATTTTTTTCAAAGACAAGAAATGCGTTAGCATGTGCTGAAATTTAATAATAAGAAACAAATAGAAAGAAGATATTTAAAGAATACCTTGATAGTGAGAGAAAGAAACAACGAAGAGCTTGATATCACACTTTTTATCTACATCTACACATAATATATGATGACCAATATTGACCATAATTGAGAAAAGTCAAGCAAAAAAAGGCATAAAGCATGGGTGATGTCCTTTGTTGAGAAAATATACACTCTATGTCAGGGAAAAAAATTATACAAAGCCACAAAGGGCTCTCTACACAAGTCGAGAGACAAGAGGCTAAATAGTTGCACACTATTCTGGTGCTGATGTGTCACACTTTGAAGCATCTACAGCAAAACAAGGGGTTCCTTTTATAATATAGGTAGATAGGAAAAAAGGAGCTAGGTTCCCATCTCAAAACAAATTAGTAGTAACCTTTACTATTATTATTTCAAACTGTTGCGAACCCATCTTAAAACAAAGTTTTAATAAGACCGATATCGGTTCTCAGATTTATAAGAATCTGTTAAGACGTATTTGACATTTTTAAACTAAAATCAAGAAAGTATCCAATTTGTGTTTCCCATATAATGGTTAATGAATTATGTACAATAAATGTTAGCCATAGTTTTATCGTGAAACGCAACTCTTAGGAAGTTTTATAATAAGACACCTAAATTCATTTTAAGGTCATAATCAGAAGCTATACAGTTAAACAGAAGGCAACACAACCTGATGGTCACTCGATCTTATCTATATGCAATATGATATATATTCATCTTTTATAATTATATATTAGACTAGTTGCACATGGAGAAAGAACCAACTTGAGCAATCAATCATCAAATATATATCCACAAACATGCAAGTTGGTTCCATTTGTTATATCCACTATATTTTGTATCTTTTTATTTGCATCACCATGTCACTTATAAGAACACAACCCAAGCCCTATTAAGTTGAGCACCTGAAACCGTGAGTTCAGTTCAGTCACGAGGAACAATAAGCACGCAGAAGTCAAGATGACATCGATCTTAATGAGGTACATATGAGGTTATGGTGCCATTAATGGAAGTTCGCCATCGCTATTGAGCATTTGAACCACTGGATGCTCTTTCAAGCGCTTCTAGTCCAACTGTCTAACCATGCTTCATAGCTCAAGCCATTACTCACCCATTTTATCTATTAAGTAATCGTACTTTGGTACGTCTATGAATAAGTGGATACCATTGTCACCATAAACACCACATATTTTTTACTTGGATTGTCGATTAAGGTGTGACCCTAGCTACCACGGAGGTACACTACAAGAAATAGGAGAACACGTGACGGTCTTTTCCCCGGCGACATTTGTCGCGGGGAATATGCACTAAACGACAAAAATTTGTCCTACGAGGCACCAATTCTCGTAGACTTTTTAGTCAAAGAAATCAAATGTTTTCCCCGGTTACATGTCGCCGGGGAATATGTCGTTAAATTTTTGTAACACCCCCAAAATCTGATGCAGCGGAATGGTAACATTTGGGTACTACGTCAAAGTACAACAATCAAGATATAGGAAACGATAAAAATGGGTTTTATACAGACATTCGAGCATTATTAGCAATCAGAGTTTATAAGTTTAGGTACCATAAGTTTTGAAAGAAAGACACTACTACTATAAGTTCTTAAAAACAAAAGCTTAATATCCCAAAAGACGATCATAAGTTTTTATAGATAATGTTGCATCGGATTTAATAAAACACAGAATCGTTTTCATTATATCCAATCACGGCTCCATCCAAGCTTATATCTAAGACCTGATATTAAACATGCTAAAGGGTCTACACAAAGGTTGAGTGAATTAATACGTTTAATAAGTAAAGTGTGGCCCCCCACCCACAGATTAAGTAATTGAGGACTAAGTAACATATTCTGAAGTCTAAAAAAATATATTATTGCCACTAAGCTAATGACCCCGAAGATTAACTGTTTTTGCCCCAATTGGGTAGGGGTGTCTTGCCAAATAGATCCTACATTTATTCTTAATGTTAAATGCACCCTCGGGTCAACTTGTGAACCTGAATTAAGGGTTGGGGATGGTTTGTCCGATAGAGAGCATATTCTCACAACATCTAGCCGGCCATTTTCACAATAGTGGTATTGCGATCTTGATATTGGTAGGGGTCTTAAAATGGCACTGTGGTAACTTATGCAATAATATGCAGGTAATAATCTGGATAGCATACAGTTTAAAACAAAACACTTGTGTTCGTAGTAAAACAAGCATGTAATTCCACCCCGTAGAGTTTATAAAACAAGGAGATAGAAATGGGGGCTATGAACTCACCTTAGGAGTGAAGTGATGAATAATCAGGTAAATGGCAGAAAACGTATCACGGAAATATCCGAAAGCAACCTAAGTAAATATGGGTCGTATCAGTACTCAAGTACGTCGTCTAATAACTACCATGTACAATCCTATATAGTTATCATCATACTATCGTTCGGGCTATCATAATTAAGAGGTCATGACATGACGTACGAGGAGCTAGGATACTTTAAATCGTAAATCCAACAGTTCGTCAATACGACATCCGAAGAGGCCTCATTATGAAATTCCCCTCGGAATATAGCACTTGATATATAATACATCATCCATATAGGTAATATATAGCTCAATCACCATCTAATTGTTTTGAAAATATTTCGCGGTTGATTATAAGTAAAAACGTTTATAATTATCGTTTTAGTAATATAACATAACTTTTGCGTTTTTAAGCCTAATTTGACGTTTCTTATGCCCACGCTTTCGTACAAAGACGAGTGATCAAAATATTAGATATTAAAATTTTCAACTTTCTGTTGTGAATAGTAATTTTACTGTTCACAACAGCTATAAACCCGTTTTTACGTTTTAATTAGCGTAAAACTCGTAAATGTCGTATTTTATTCGTTATAGTTCCGTTTTTAGCGATTCTTCTCGGATATGTTTTTTAGTACGATCTCGTATTTAAAAGTTATATCATATTATTTGATGTTTTTACAAATATAACTTTTGTACATGACATAGTAATTTTTAATATATAAATGTTTCTTAAACCTTGGTATCTAAACGTCAAATAGTATTTTTATCGTATCTTTTTGTTATAAATCAGTTTATTCCAGTTCTTATCATTTTGGATCGTCATGAGGCGTAATTATTTTTTAAAAAGTCAATACCTATATATAAGTGTCGATTTTTAAATAGCCCTTTATTATCCAAGAGTATACTTTCTTTAAACTTAAAAACCTTATTTTATACATAATCATGTTTTATCTTAAAAACAACATGTTAACATACTTATAGAATCCATCTATTCCATGATATATACAACAACATGTCCTAAGATAAAGTGCTATAATTTCATAACCATAGGTTAAAAACTCTTTTTTACATATTCAAAAGGTTCTAAATGGCGATTTAGCTATAAAGAACATGTAAACACATAAAATCATGAAATGAAAAGTATAAAGGTATTTAGATAACCTTAGGAAGGATGAATGATGAAGAACAAATGATCTAAACCCTTGTTTTGGATATCAAACCCGAGATTATAACACTAGAAAAACCCTTAATCCTTTGAAACCCGAATCTTGCACAAACTTTCTTAAATCTTCGAAACGAGAAATCAACCCTCCGATCTTTCTTAGAACACCTTAGAATAGATGTAAGAACACTTGTATTTGATCTAGAAAATCAAAGTATGGATGTGTATGGAGATGGTTTTGAGCCGTGATATATGATGAGAGAAATGTGTGAAAATTTTGTTAGGAAATATATGTTATGATTTATGTTTTCTAGTTTAGGCTTTATATAGGGCTTAACTAGGGTTAAGGAACTCTAGTTAAGTTAACTAGGGTTAAGTTAAAGGAAAATATCTAAAAGATATTTTTGATAAATATCTTACAAATATCTAAAAAATATCTAACAAATATCTAAAAAAATATCTAGGGTTATTTAGTGATTTGTGATTTTCGGGTTCGCCTAAACGCGTTTTTATTGCGAAACGTAAACGTTTTACGTAACCGATAAAAATAAAATATAAAAAGTTGATTACTACTTTCCTAAAAGTAGTATATGGCTTGCTTGACGAATACTTTAATTTGTTTGGTGTCCGTTTACATTAATCGTTGATTTTTAGTTTACGCGATTTAACCTAATACTTATTATTAAAAGCGAACGCGTACGAAAAAGAAAAAAAAATAACTCGTAAAATAGATGACATCGAAAATGACCTGAAAATACGGAATGTTACATTTAGCATTTGCAGTTTGACTTTATAAAGTTAGTTGCACTAAGCAGTTTGACTGCATAATGATGTGTTTGGATTAGCAGTTGCAGAGTGACTTTATAAAGTAAAACTGCAAATACAAATGCAAATGCTCATTTAGCATTTTAACTTTAGATAGTTAAACTGCAAATCTAAATTGGCATAACAATTTGACATTTGATTTGCATAGTGCAGTTTGACTGCATAAAGGGGTGTTTGGATTTGATTTGCAGTTCAAATGGCATTGCATTTTGCATTTGCAGTGTGACTTTATAAAGTAAAACTGCAAATGTAAATGCAAATGCAAATGCAAATGGCATAGCATTTTGCATTTGTAGCGTGAGTTTATAAAGTAAAACTGCAAATGCAAATGCAAATGCAAATCCAAATTGGCATGATTTGCAGTTTAAATGGCATAGCATTTTGCATTTGCTTATGCAAATGCAAATGCAAATGCTCATTCCAGTTCAAAGGGCATAGTATTCAGACTACATTGTGTATGATTTGCAAACTCTTTTCCATTCATAACTCGTACTCCCATCAACTGGAAGACTTCAAAACGATGGATTACGAAACAACATATGCGATTCAAAATCATAAGAAGAGTGTTCCAACTCAGAGTCGAATGGTAAAGTAACTAGTAGAATTTACAAAATATGCCGAATTTTCGATATCATCAAAAGAGAATAAAGTAAAGTCGCGTAAATGATCGAAGTTAATCGTAAGATATCAAGAAGAAATTATCCCATATGTATAGGTATCCATATATAATACCAGCATTGACGCTTAAGGGAGTAAAATGAGAAATCAGGAAGTACACAAAAATCAGAATGTTTAATATTTATATATCAGACCGATATAAGGTAAATAGTAAGACGTCATATGATAGACGTAAGAGAACGAAATCATAGTCTAGTATTAAATACTCATTATCCATGTAATAGTAGTAGGGATGCAAAAGAGAGCATATAAGTTACCTGGGAGCAAGCGCGCACGGATATCGGATAAAACAAGGAAAGACTCTATATTTTGAAAAACATGGTCATAGTCTAGGTTTTGAAAACGACCTAGTTCTCTATGACTTCAGCTCTGATACCATCTGTAACACCCCCAAAAATCAGGACAACGCAGCGGAATGGTAACATTGGGGTGCTACTTCAGGGCACAAAACACAAGTCACGGAAAACGACCTCAAAAGAGACGTTTAAATAAATTTCACATTCGTTATATTAAAATCAGAGTTTACAAATTATTTAATGGTAACCCAATTAATTAAGCCTTCAAAAATTATATCCGCGCGACTCGAATGCTCCCAATGCTCAGCTTAGCAGAATAATAACCTGAGAAAATACATGCAAAAACGTCAACAATAATGTTGGTGAATTCATAGGTTTAAGTAAAAGCAGTGTTGAAATAATTTAAGAAATGTCTTTGTAAGAAAAGTAACGTTTGACGCTAGCTACATATGTAGGTATGAAGCTAGCGAAATATGTTTCCAAGCGAAATGTGCAAGCAAAATATGTACGTTAACGAAATATGACAGGTTAACTTCAAGCGATTTATGTCATTTCTAGGAAACGAAACTCTGCTTAATTTTTCTTAGGTCAAGCGAAATATGTCTCAGGCGAAATATGTCAGCAAACGATTTATGTTAGCAAGCGATTTATGACAGGTTGTTAGTTCAAGGGAAATACGTAGTTGTGCAAAACGAAACTTTGTCCAATTTTCATATTTCAAGCAAAACATTACATTGTCATATTCCAAGCGAAACATTACACTGTCATATTCCAAGCAAAACATTACATGTGTCATATTTCTAGCGAAACATTACATCAATCACAAAAAGGTGTTATTTTCTGCAATTTGTCTTACTTTGTAAAATCCCGTGGTATATCAATCTTTATCACCGACAACAACATCTCTTAACACAATCCTCCTTTATCATTGTTCGATCAATCTTTGATCATTTCACTCTCCAATTGAAGCAAGATGACTACTTTAGCAGAACACATAATTGTTGCAAGAGCTAAAAACCGTCTTCCAATGCTTGAAAAGTCAATGTACGATTTATGGACAAGTCGTATACGTCTATTCATCAAAGGGAATAAAAATGGTAGGATGATGCTTGATTCAATCAACAATGGTTCACTGGTCTACCCAACTGTTGAAGAAAATGGGTAGACTCAACCTAAGAAATACTTTGAACTCACTGAAGCACAACAACTTCAAGATGACTGTGATGTTCAAGCAACAAATATCATTCTTCATGGTCTTCCACCCAATGTGTATGCACTTGTAAATCATCAAGAGGCAGCTAAGGACATTTGGGAGAGAGTCAAGCTTCTAATGAAGGGTACGGAATTATCATACCAAGAACGTGAATGCAGATTGTACAACTTGTTTGATAAGTTTGCTTATGTGCAGGGTGAAACATTGTATGAGTATTACTGGAGATTCTCTCAGCTGATCAATGGCATGCATACTATTAGGATGACAATGCAACAAGTTTAAGTCAATACCAAGTTTCTGAATGCTCTTCCACCGAAATGGAGCAAGTTGGTCACTGATGTGAAGTTAGCAAAGAGTTTGTATACCACCAACTATGATCAGTTGTATTCATACCTCAGTCAACATGAATGACATGCTAATGAAGTACGTATCCTGTGTGAAAGATATCAGGATCCTCTTGCATTGGTAGCCAATTCTTAAACTATATACAATCCCTCTTAGTCTCCACAACATTCAGGTTCTTCAATGTATCGACCCCCTCAACAATTTACACCAGTTTATGCAGTACCTATTCATCATCAATGCCATCACACTCCAGTCAATCCACAACAACAATCAGTTTCTCCACAACCATTCATATCTCCACCAGTGACACAACAATCTCAAGCTGAATTTTCTCAATTAGACTCTAGTCTCGCTGTTCCTACATTTCAGCAAGGAGAGCATCCAATTGACTGCATCAACAAAGTAATGGCATTCCTATCCGCTATGACATCAAGGTTTCCACCTTCAAACAATGAACTCTGAATGTCTTCCAATCCCAAAAATCAGGCAACCATTCAAGATGGAAGAGTCACAGTTCAATAAGTTCAAGGAAGATAAACTTAGAGTTTTGCTGGAAACAGAGGAACTGCTACAACCTTAAGGAGAAACTATGCAGCTGGTCAAGCAAAGATTGTGAAGTGTTAAAACTGTCTGGGGGAAGGGCTTATGGCAAAACAGTGCACTCAGCCAAAGAGTCCAAGAACATCTGCATGGTTTAAGAAGTTGATGTTAGTCAAAGCACAAGAAGTTGGTCAGATATTGGATGAAGAGCAACTTTCATTCATAACAGACCTTGGAATAGCAGAAGTTCAAGTTGCTCAACAGACAATCCCTTAGAATTCAGCCTTCCAGACTGAAGACTTGGATGCCTATGACTCGGATTGTGATGATATATCCTCAGCTAAAGCGGTTATGATGGCAAATCTTTCAAGCTGTGATCCTGATGTTCTCTCTGAGGTACCATATTCTGATTCTTATCCGCATGATATGATTAATCAGGATGCGCAAGAGATGTCGTATTCTGAACAAACACATATTGATGATCATCTAGATAATGAGATAAACAGTGATAGCAATATCATTCCTTATTCTCAATATCTGCAAGAGTCACAAGATGCGGGTATTCAGGATACTAATTCTTCTGCACCAAATGATTCATTGGTTCTATCTTTGGTTGAACAAATGACTGATCATGTAGCTAATTTATATAAGGAAAATCAGACAAATAAAATGGTAAATGAATCATTAACTACTGATCTTGAGAGATACAAAGAACGTGTAGCCATTTTTGAACAAAGACAAAATGTAGATTTGAACAAACTTGAAAAATTTATAGATTCTCAAATGGATGACCTAATTCAGAATAGAAATGCAAAGCTTGCGGCTTTTCAGTAGGAGATCGATACACTTAAAGGAACTCTTTCTAATCATGTCAAAGAAAAGGAATCTTTATCAAAAACATTAACTGTTTTCAAAACAGAATCTAAAGAAAAAGAGTCTAAATAGATGAACAAGGAAATTGTTTTAGAAAAACAAAATAAAGAACTAGAGAATATTATTTATAAGATGTATCGATCTACGCAAGCAATGCATATGCTAACGAAACCACAAGTTTTTTACGATGACACTTACAAACAAGCTCTTGGTTATCAAAATCCGTTCAATCTTAAAAAAGCTCAGCGGATTAAACCAACATTATATGATGGTAGTGTTATTACTAAAGAACATGTTGTGATTTCTGTGATTGATGATAAAGACATTGATTTTGGAAGAAGAGAGTCGATCAAAGATGCTTGATAAACAAAATGATCCAATTTCAATAGAAAATAAAATTAATATTTCTCCAATTGATTATTCAAAGTTGAATAAAATAAAAGAAGATTTTGGTAAACGTTTTGTCACTCAAAAAGAATTTTCTGCAGAACAAGCTTTCTGGTTAAAACATTCGAACTATAATCCTGACACACCTGTTAAGTCACATACACCTGTTAGAATTAAAGCTCCTAGTGAACTTCCTAAGGTAAGTATTGTAAGTGAAAGTCTTAAAAAGCTAAAATATCAATTCGCCAGTTTGACAAGGTCGTGAAAAAGAGAACCACATCTGATGCTATAACAACAGTTGCATGGGGTTTTAAACATACAAAAGCTTATTTTGTAACTGAAATAATTCCATTTTTAAAAGTTTTAAACAATACATTTAATGCGTTTGATAAAACTCTTTTAGATGAAATTACTAAAGTCTAAACTGTTTTTAACCAAATGGAAGCGGCTGTTGATCAGTGTTATGTAGACAAAAACGTTTTTGAAATTCAAATCAAACAACTTAGGATTGATAATGATCAACTTTTAAACAAATCATGTCTCAAGAAATTGTGCATATTGCTGTGAATTATGTGGATATTCTTGATGTGAAAAAGTCATGTATGAATGAATGCAATAAGTGTCTGGAACTTAAGATTGAGCTTCTCAAAAAGAATGATTTGATTGAAAAAGATGTTTACGATAAACTTTTGAAAAGTTACTCAACACTTGAAAAGAATTGCATTTCTTTGGAATTAACTCAACTGAATTAAGAAATTTTTCAAAAGGATAATTTTCGTTAAAACCAAAATTTACCTACATTTAATCAATTATTTGAAATAAATGGATTGAAAACTCAGTCACAAGAAAAGGACACGGTCATTAGAAAGTTGAAGGATATGATTAAATCTTTGAGTGGAAAAGATAGTGTGGAAAATGTAAAGAAAGTCATTGATGAGATTGAAACGATAAACATTGAATTGGAACATAATGTGGCAAAATTACTTTCTGAAAATGAAAATTTAAGAAAAGAACGCGAGCATCTGAACTCAATTTACAAAGACCAATTTGACTCAATTAGAAAGACACGTGTTCAATTCAAAGAACATTATGACTCTTTAATTGCTCAAATCAATGCAAAGTCTGTTGAAAATTCAGATTTAAATGCTCAACTTCAAGAAAAGGATTTTACTACTACAACATTAAAAAATGAATTAAGGAAACTCAAAGGGAAAAATGTTGTCGATACTGCTGTTTCAAGTCCTAGTGCCACTATTGCTTCAGGATTGTTCAAGCTAGACATAAAACCTATTTCTCATAGACTTAAGAACAATATGGATGCCCATGTGGTTCCATCTTGAGAAGACTATAGAAAATACTGACATCCTTCGTGGACTTGTAGAATGCGCTAGAAAATAGAATCCTAGTAAACCTTTATTAGAATCTGCTTGCATGTTTACAAAACACGTTC
>BQNB010210394.1:0-10273 GCA_026074375.1 Tanacetum coccineum
TGTGTCATGACAATATCTAACACAAGATAAAGGAGTCTTGCATTACGATAGCAAAGTGATACCACAAGGAAACATAATCCAAAAGTCTAAACATCTAATAAACAATCAAATAGCAAACAATTCAAATGCTAAAAAAAATAAAAACTCTAGGAGTTAGACTCCGCATGCAATGCCTACGGTCTCACTAGCCACTCCTCCTAACTTCCTTATCCTCAAGAAGATTACATGAAAATGATGCTTAAAACGTTAACATAATGTTGGTGAGAGTCATAGGTTTAAGACACGATATTCAAATCCAACTGTAAATTACTATGATAACAAAGAAAACATTACAAGCTAACATGCAAATCCAATCAATCACACAAATACCCAGCAAACGACCACAAGACGTCTCATATCGTACCAAGGTCCCTGTGGTTACCCCCTTAGCCTATGCCATGGATACTCCCAAAGTAACCTTCTTGCTCGCTAGGTCACAGTACCATCCACTAAACAGGCCAGGGTTACCCCTACAGGTGATCCCTCCGACTTAGTTCGCAATTCTTAATATCAAATCACAAAACATGTAGCACACAACATACAATAGTCACGTATAGTCCATGCATCTTTGACAACACATTATCACAGTAATCAAAACATTTCCAAACACTTTGCATCATTTCCACCCCCAATAAATCATAAGAAAAAGAGGGGATATGAAACTCACCTGATGCACAAGCAGCTTCCAATTACATCCCAACACAAAGCTACACAATACAAATACAATCGTGTTACACGCGACTAAGCCAAATGCTTATGTCCATGTAACACTCATATGATGGATGTCTAAGGGTTTAGTTATCCATCATGGGTCACCCCGACACCATGCCCAACCTTAACCATCACTGGTACAAAAATGGGTATTGGTCACTTCAAAAATGTGTGACTATATACATATGGTCACACGTGTTTTTTTTGGTGTTTGTCACTAAAGATTGCGCCACTGTAGGTCACATACGGTAATGTTAGGGAGTTCGTGGCTATTTCCATTGAAAAAGAGTGACCGAAACCCGAATATGTGTGACAAATTAGGCATAAGTTTTGTTGGATTAATCAGTATTAGTGACCGTAAACACTTTATAGTCACACGAATGGTTTTTGAGAGTAACTATTGTTCGTCCTTTGGCCACATAAATATATAATATATGTGACATTTGAGATGATTTATTCAAGTAAATTTGTATTTTGTGTGACAATTTCCCGTCCTGTGGCCACATGAATATATAATAAATGTGACGTTTGTGATGATTTAGTCAAACAACAGGTGTTGTTTTTTTGGAGTTAGTCACATACAATTTAAAAAAAAGCCAAAAGTCTTAATAAGTGTGACCATATGCTTTTTAAAATCAAGTAAATGTGTATTTTATATGACTATTGTTCATCCAATGGTCACATGAATTGTATGTTTATGTGGCCTTTTGTAATATTTTGTCACACAAAGCATTATTTTTTTGGGATTTAGTCACATACAAGTTAACCAAAAGTGGCCAAAAGTGTTAATAAGTGTGACCATATGTTGTTTAAAGTCAAGTGAATGTGTATTTTGTGTGACTATTGTTCATCTAATGGTCACATGATTTTTAAGTGTGTGTGGCAGTTTGTAACATTTAGTCACGCAAAGCTTGTTTTTTTTGTTATTTAGTCACATTCAAGCTAACCAAAAGTGGCCAAAAGTGTTAATAAGTGTGACCATATACTTTCTAAAATCAAGTAAATATGTATTTTATGTGACTATTATTCATCTAATGGTCACATGAATTTTATGTTTGTGTGGCCTTTTGTAATATATAGTCACAGAAAGCATGGTTTTTTTGGGATTTAGTCACATACAAGTTAAACAAAAGTGGATACAGATTAACTATATTGAAACACTGACTATGAATACCAATTGTATATGCGGAATCTACACAATAGTATTAAGAAGAACAATGAATAAACTAAACTTTGATTTCTATTAATCTGTTAAAGTGATTACAGATTACTAACTATGAGATATGATTGTATGAGATGTATATTGAACTGATATCTCTAACTATGCCATGAGGGTTCTTTTATAGACCAAGGATAAACCCTAACAGGCTTACAAAACGCATAAAAGATAATACATATCTTTTCCTATAATATCTCATACATATCTCTTAAACGGTACTAACTATTTTCTACTAACGGTACTAACTGACTAAGCAGTACTTAACACTTTGTACTGTCAGTACTAACTATAACTATCGGTACTAAGTATTATCACTAACGGTACTAGTCAGGAATGAATAATTCCCAACAATCCTCCCCTAAACATGATTGTTGAACTCTTTTAACTTCATGTTTCTTCAGGTTAATCTTCTTAAGTTCCTGGAGGATGTATCCAAACACTTCAACATATCTTGATCTTTAATATACTTTCCATCATTATCACAATTGGTCTTTTTCACAACACTGCAACATCTTTTTCAGGCAACAATCCAACTAAGTTAGGCTTGGAGTTTTTTGGCAAACGACCAGCCATAAAACGAATTTGATTTGTCCCTTTACCATAGCCGTTGCTCTGGGATAGTTAATCTCTTTATTTCAAAAAATGTGGATTTAGTTACCATACAATTTTTGGTAACACTGTCAACCTTCAACAAAATTGAATTTGTCTTTACCAAATATCTATTTGCCATTTGGACTAGCCAATGCTTCATTGCCATAAATGAGTGCATTGATAAACCCCCCCCCCCCCCCCCCCCCCCCCCCCAACACCCCACCCCCACCCCCCCCCCTACCCCCCACCCCCCCCCACCCCCCCCCCCCTCCCACCCCCCCACCCCCGCCCCCCCCCCAACCCCCCCCCCCCCCCGACACCCCGCCCCCCCCCCCCCCCACCCACCCCCCCCCCCCCCCCCCCCCCCCCCCCCACACACCCCCCCCCCCCCCCCCCCCCCCCCCCCCCACACCCCCACCCCCCCCCACCCCATATAGTTTTTAGCAAACTAATAGCAATCAACAATTTGAGTAGTCTTTACCAGAGTTTGTATTGATCTTGGACTAGCCAACTCTTCACCATGAAGCAAGGTGAGTTGAGAACCCTACAATTTTTGGTAAATTGTCAACCATAAACGGATTTGAGAAGTCTTTACCACAAGTCGTTTGCTTATGGACTAGCCAGTTCTTATACCTGTTAAGCATGGTGAACTGATGACCATTTGTTGTGTGGTGGTTAGCCAACACTCAAACCCTTCTCAAGTCCATTCACAGCATCACTCTTCATCAATCTGTTTCTTAATGAATCTTATCAAATCAAGGGCAACATAATTTCTTTTTTCACTTCTAATCCTAAACCCAGAACCAAGCCATTCTTGCAATAACTCCTTGGAAAAAGGATATCTTCTATCACAACGTATGGATGACTGTCCCCATCATTCAAATTCTAATATGCAAACTCCACAAGCTTCATACAATCTCCAAGTGACAATCTTCCAATCCTGTTGATTACTCCAGAAATCACTTTGATCATTTTCTTCAGTTGAGGATTCCATCATTATCTTCAAATCTCCCCAAAGAATCAACTCAATCCCTTCTAGTGTAATTTCTGAGTACTGCTCCATCATCAAGTTATATAAGTGATACAAATATTCCCTATCAAATATATGAAGTACCTCCATGAGATAGTTGAATGCTCTGAAGTTCCCATTGGCTCTGTATATAATAAGATAGTCCCCATATGGTAGAATACCTGTATCAACCTAAGCAAAAATGATTTCTTCTCCATTATACTCACAATTTGTGGTACCTTCAAATGCAAACACTCTTTAGGCATTTTCTATTTTCATCATACACTGTCCACATCTGATGTTTTCTTAGCTTTTTTTCTGCAATCTTTTTATATGACCCCATTCTCTTCTTTGTACCCTGCTCTGTCCACTTCTACTTAGCATGAACCTTTACTGTTCTTCTTCCTTTAATCTCTTTTGATCACTGTCTTTTACTCCTTCATTCATCTCCTTAATCCTTTTCACATCCTCAGTGGAACCAACAGCAGTGAAACTTTCATCAAACCTCTTCACTTTCTCATACAAAGCTTGTATTTCTTCAAAAGTTTTGTTCTTCAAGTCTGAGTATTTCTTGTTTCCAACATGCTTCAGATAAGTCATCATTTGATTCCTAAACTGAGTTCTTGTAGGAGGTTTGTTTCTGATTTGCAAATGCGCTCTTTTGTTCTGCAATAAAATCATCTTTGAGCTGCAATTGTATCACGAAGGAACGTGTTCTTTCTTCTAAAGTGAACTGCTCTCTCTCTCTTCATCTTGAAGTCTTAGAGCTAGAAGTCTATCAGCTTCAATTCTTGCTTGAATGAAGTCATATTCATCTGAAAGGACAGTCTTTGTAGCTTCTTCCTCAGCTAATCTTTTTCTTTCTTCTTCTGTTTCCTAATCCTCTTGCAACTTTCTAGCCATCTTTTCATCCTTAGCAAGTTGCTTAAACTTCTTTTCAGCTTCAAGAATATCCTCAGATTCAGTATCAGACTCATCTTCCTCTTCAATTTTCTTTTTCCCTTTATCTTTTGAATCAATCTTGGAAGATGCATAAAGTCAATAGTATCTAGTTAAAGTAGGCCTAGGTCTCTCAGTCCGCTTCAAATCCTACTCAACTCCTTTCTCCTTTTCTCTTGAAACTGCTTTGGCTTGGCTCATGTTGAGAAGAACCTAAGCAATAGTTTCATCATCTCCAAACATTGTAGGAGTAGTTGTTGAAGTGATTGGAGTAGCACTTCTTGCTTCAGTTTGATCATCAGTACCTTCATCTAGGCTAATGGTACTATCTTTGTCCTTGTCGGTATCTTCTTCCTCCTTATCGGTACTATCTTTTGATATGTCCGTACCTTCTTCCTTCTTATCTCCCCTTAACTAATGCAGCTTAGGGATTGATCATCCCAATAGTAACAACCAAGAACTGGAACCTACTAACATCAAATGCCTTGGTTAGAAGATCAGCTACATTATCATCAGTGTGGAATTTAAGCACCTGTATAAGTTTCTTCTCATAAGCATCCCTTATGAAGTGATGCCTAATGGCAATATGCTTTGTTTTGGAGTGATATACTGGATTCTTGACAATGCATATTGTACTTTCATTATCAATGTAGATCTTTGTGTTCATGAAATTAAACCCATAGTCTAACATTTGATTTTGAATCCACATAACTTGCCCACAGCAATTTGAGTCAGCAACATAATCTGCACTGTATTAGAAGTAGCCACAATTAATCTGCTTGTTTGTATTGCCTAAAAAAAGTCTCCTGCCAAGAAATTGACAACCTCCTGTTGTGGATTTCCTGTCAAGATTTGCTCCAGCATAATCACTATCTGAGTAGGCTTCCAGGTCAAAAATGAGGACAACTCTTAGGATAACCACAGGCCCTAGTTTGTTTGCTTTTAGATACCTAAGATTCTCTTAACAGCACTTAGTATGGGAAGTCTTTGGGAGTAACCTTGAACGACCTTAGAACCAGCACAGACCGCAAACATAATATCAGACCTAGAAGCAGTCAAGTACATTAAAGAACCAATCATGGATCTATAAAGATGTACATCCACATCACTGGCTTCCTCATCCTTGACTAAAGTCTTAACACTGACAAAGTCAAACTTCTTCAGGATTTCTGCAACATACCTATTCTGACTTATAAAACTAGAAACCTCTAGAATGGAATCAGGAATATGAGGAGTAGGTGAAGGTCTAACTGATGGGTCAGACTGAGGCTTAATATTGGCTTCACTTGGGTGAGGAGGAGAGGGTGTAGGTTGTGATTCAGATGGTCTCTCTGAAGTAGCACCCTCATCCTTAGTAGATTGTACCAATATAGAAGCAAATAAAGGTGCGACTTTCCCCGAAAAATGTTTACCCTTTTTAACCATAAAGGAGAAAACTTTACTTGTCAAAGCATTTATAGGAAAATGATCTAAAGGTACTTGTACATTCACTAGTTGTTTACCCAAAAAGATTGAAATAAAACGTGGATACATTACAAACTTCTTCTTTGCATCTAAATGTCTGAGCATACCATCAAAAATTTATTTAAAAAAATTATATTTCTGATTTGATGTTAAGCAAATGATAGCAGTGGCAATGTTAGTGGGAACTTGATCCCAAGAGGTGCTTTTTGAGCTAATACACCCATTGAGACCCACAGGAGCAAAAACATGATCATAATCTATCTCTTCCTCTTGCATATGTCCCTGAGCAACTAACCTTGCTTTATTTCTGACTACAACTCCTTTCTCAATCTTTTTATTTCTGTAAACCCATTTTGTTCCAATTGCCTTCTTCTTATAAGGCAAATCTACAAGAATCCAAACTTTCTGAATCTTGAACTGCAGCAATTCTTCCTGCATAGCATCAACCTAACTTTCATCTTCAAGTGCTTCAGAGATCTTCTTGGGTTCATTTTGAGACAAGAAACAAGCAAATAAACAATGCTGGAAGTCCTTATGATTATTTCTCCTTTGCTTTTGAATATAACTTACAAAAGCATGGGCTCCAGAACTTTTAGTCACTTTACTTCTTGTTTGAACTGCTGATTGTGGATCTCCAAGAATTAAAGTTGAAGGATGAATAGAGTGAATCCTTGATGTGGGAATATGACTAACATTCACAATAGTTTCTAAATTTGTAAAGTCAGCCACTACACCCTCATCATCATAAGATGAATTGGTTAAAATACCATCAGTAGGATGTTCGTAAATGTCCTCAAGTGCAGGTATTTCTAAATCATCTTGTTTAGGATTGGTTAGAGCAGTAAAGGATAGTTCACCATAAGGACTGACAGTACTAACTGGTGTGCTAACAGTATTAACTATGTTAGTACTGCTAGCTTTAGTAGCTCCTGCTTGTATAAGCAAATTCTCAGTTTCTTGAGCAAACTCCTTCCTGAGAACTTCAGCTGCATCATTAGCATCCTTTTCTTGCCTCTTAAGTCTTTCAAGTTCATCCAAAAAGACTTGATCTTCCTCATCTACTGGCTTCTCATCTGTCTTTAAATCAGGATGCTTGTTAGATGCTTCACCTGCATCCATTGCTGTTGATCTCTTAACTGTTGAAGAATAAGAAGACCATATAGGCAGTACAAAGTAGTCCTGATCAGATTCATCCTCTTTTTCAAAATCACCTGCATCAATATTATCTTGTGTACCTGTATTATGATTAGCTTCTTATAGACCTGTATGTTTGTTAACTTGATTCTCTGATCTCACTGGTTGATAATTCATTGAATCAGTTAAATAATCAAGATCAAACATCCAAGTTGGTCCTTTTCCTGCAACATTTGGTTTATTTTCTTAAAAGGTGATGTGCATGTTTTCCTCAACTCTTTTGGTTTCTAAAGTGTATACCCTAAAAGCCTTGCTTTGTAGAGAATACCCAACTAAAAATCCTTCATCTGATTTCCCATCAAACTTGCCCAGATGGTCAATGGTATTCAACATGGTCACATGGCACCCAGAAGGTCTTATGTAGCTTATGATTGGTATTTTACCAGTTACAAGTTCATAAGGTGTCTTATTATGAGGCTTGGTCACTAATACCCTATTAAGAACATAACAAGCAGTACTAACTGCTTCAGCCCAAAAAGTGTTAGGTAAAAATGAATCTTCTAGTATAGTTCTAGCAGCCTCAATAAGGGTCCTGTTCTTTCTATCAGCAACTCTATTTTGTTGTGGAGTTTTGGCATTACTGTATTCCCTCTTGATCCCTTTTGACCCATACAATTCAATAAAATCCTTGTTCTTAAATTCTGTACCATTATCACATCTAATTATTTTAACCTTTTGATTTAATTGGTCTCTATTTGTCTTATAAAGTCCTTAAGGATTCCACTAGTTTCATCCTTAGTTCTTAAGAAGAACACCCAACTAAACCTGCTAAAATCATCAGTGATAACCAGGCAATAAGTCTTATGGTTTAAGCTCCTTACAGATGTAGGTCCAAACAAATCCATATGAAGAAGCTGTAAGGAGTGACTAATAGAGCTCACTGATTTGGCCTTACAGGAGGCCTTGTGTTGCTTTCCTTTCTGACAAGCAACACAAGTGTGGTCATTTTGAAAAATCTTTGAAGGTAAACCTCTTACAAGGTTTCCCTTCACAAGTTTGTTTAAGTTTTTAAAGTTAACATGACCCAACCTCCTATGCCATTTGTTAGATTCATCAATTGTGGCCTTTGCAATTAAACAAGCTAAACCTCCTGAAGGAACAATGTTCTCTAAATTGAAACTGTACATATTGTTTTGTCTAGGGATTCTAAGTAATACTTGATTTTCATCAGGTAACTTAAATTCAGGAGACAAAACAAGACATTCAGAGTCAGTGAAAAGAACTTTGTTCTTCTTGTCACATATCTGTGACACAGAAAAGAGATTAAATTGCTGAAGTTCTTTCACAAAGCACACATCCTCAAAATCTAACTTTCCTGTTTTTATTTTACCTTTACCAGTTATGTACCCTTTACTTCCTCCAAAAGCAACAGGGCCACCATTAAAGTCTTGATATTCAGCAAGGTAGGCCTTGTTTCCAGTCATGTGCCTGGAACATCCACTATCAACAATCCCTTTGTGCTTTAACGCTCTGTGTGGATAATCCTGCACATCAAATGAAAGAGATTAGATTCTCTTAGGGACCCAAGCCTGTGTAGGCTTGAGTCTGCCTAGTGGATCTTTGAAAGTGAAACAATTTCTAAAACTTGATCCACTATTGTATTTAGAGATATTTTGCCAGTAATGTTCTTTTTGTCTCCAATTACAACATGTTGAGAGCTTAACAGCAGTTTCCCTTTTCCCCCCAACAGTACTAACTGCATTCACCTTAGTAGTAGTAACCTTTTGTTTTGAAAAATTTGTTCTAAGTGCTGTTGTGTTATTGAAAGGCCTTAAAAATTATGAATGAGTTTTATGAAAAATAGTTGTTGGTCTAACTCTATTCACAATAGGCGTAACAGTATTAACTTTCATAGCAGCACTAGTTAGTACTGCCTGTCTGTTAAAATCATGCCTAGCAGTACTAACTTTGTTAGTACCGCTAGCTCTAGCAGTATTAACTGGAATTTTGCCAGTTCTAGTTAGTACTGCTGTTGGAATAAATTGGTTTTTATGATTTACTCTTTGCACATTTTTCCAAATTGGTCTAATCTCCCTTTGACTAGACTTCTTTCTCATGCTATTGTTTAACTCAGCTTGTTTAGCCATCCTCTTTTCATGAAAATCACAATCTCTAATTAGATGACTAAAACTTCCACATACAAAACATGCTCTTGCAGTAAACCCATATCCCAACCTTTTCTTATCAACTCTAGGATATTTACCATGTGTGAATTTATTCTGAACAGTTTCTTTAGGAGTTTTTACTTGCTTATTATTACTAGCAAAACTAGGTTGTTCATGTTCTTTTGTAGGTTGAGACACATGTTCATCTTCACTATCTGATTCATATTCCTCAATTATAGGAGCATCATACCAAACCTTAGGTTGATCTACTACTTTGGGTTCAATTACAGTTGGTTCAGACAAATATTCATGTGTTTGAACACTACTCTTTGATTCACAAGTATCAAAGTCACTGGTTTGGGTTTCAGATTCACTAGGTTGAGACTGTTTTGGACCATATGTAAATTGAGAGTAATCTATTTCCACATCAGGTCCAGATGGCATGTAATTCCCTGTCATGGGTGGGGGTACAGCATGCATTACTTCTGCTGTAACAAACTTATCATACAAAGGCTGATTTTCTAAATCACTATCCTTATTCATAAATACACTTTGTAAAACTTTATTTTCATAACTCAAGATGCCATCATATCTGTAATCCCCATAACAAAGCCCAAATTTATCATTAGCACTCATCTGAGTATTTAGCAGTTTTTAAATCTTCTTTTTCTTTTTCAGCTTCTGCCAATAGTTTCTTATGGTATGTAAGGACATCAGTTTTATCATTATCTTTTCCTTATACCAAAGTTGACTTTGTTGATGAGCAACTAATTGTGCTTCAACTTTCTTTAAAGCTTGAGTATATGCTTGTATTTCTTTATAGCTTGCATCACTAAGTTATGCTCTTTGTTCATCATATAGTTTTTTAAGTTCAGCATAAGACTCTTTACATTCTTTTGAACAAGAAATTACCTCTGTGTCTGAGCCTGACTTGTTGCAAGCCATCAAAGCATAATCTTCTTCTTCTTCTTCTGAGTGACTGGTCCAATCAACACCTTCTCC